>CATIWQ010800912.1:0-25995 GCA_949673415.1 Euphorbia schlechtendalii
AAAATATTATTACATTAAGAGCATTAAGGCTCACAAAAAATATACATGAAAGAAAATAAGCCTACTTATTGTCTTCACCCTGGCCCTGAGGAGTACTTTTATCTCCCTACGATTCAATGGTAGCAGTATATACCTTATTAGCAACAACGCTCTCCAGCTTCTCCAAATTCTTATCACCCTCCATTCGGTTGTCCTCCCTCCTCAATATGGGACTCACTAGGATACTAGAATCCATCAAGGATAATATTTGGCAAGTTTGGATGCAAAATTTGATAGGCTTGGAGGACTCTACGGCCTAATTCTTGCCCTGCCTAAAAAACTTCATCCATTCCTAATTGATAAAATGTTATCATTTCAAGGACAATAATCTCATAGTGAGAATTGGTCATCTAAAGCTCTTCATTGGCTCAAAGGGCCTCATCGCACCTTACGGAGAGAATCCACCTCCTAACTTGGCGAGTTCTTCTTTAGCAGATTTAGTAGAAGTAAGGAAACCCCTTACATGCTCCAACTCTTCATTGGAAACTACGAGGCTACACTCTGTCTGACCAAAATCTCGACCCTTTCGGATCATGACAACAACATGGGATGCCATCTATACAACCAAATAAAACATAAATGTAATGTTCACATATACAAGTGAATAGATGTTCTGATAAAAGAATACATCGGAAGACATAACAAACATGAGTTTGGCCTCCACCAAGAAAGCTGCCTCCATGGTTTTTACCCCCATGGGAAGGGGAAGAATCATCCACAAGACAATCTGAACATGCATAAAAAGGATAAATGAATTTTAGAATTTTAGCCGGATAGGGAAAAAAATCCTCTTAAATTGAAGTTGAGATCATCTCCCTCGTCACCCCACCCGAGTTGGTGGGAATGTTTGGATCACCAACCTACACTCAAAGAAAAACTCTGAAAAATATAAGAAATGAATTTACAAAATTCGCAAGGCAAATCTTACAAGTTCACAAGCTTGAGAGACTCTCTTAGAGGCTTGGGAATTGAGGCCATCCACCTAGACCTCAAGGTCCTTAGCCTTCCTCTTCTTCCTCTTCTTTTCCGGATTCCCACCTTAAATCCTAGGCACTACATTATCAGTAGCCTTAATAAGTTATAGCTCTTTTCAAGTATTATGCTTTTTAGTTATCTTTATTTTGCTTGGCTAAGGAAGATTTTTTAAGATCTTCTGTGTCAAGAAAAGTAAGTATGCCTGAAAATAAATAAAAGAAAAATGCACAAGTAAGCATACCTGGAAACCAATCAAGGCTCGAATAATAAATATGATGCAAATGACTAGGCTTGATAATCCTATAATCTTAAACCATGGCCCAATTGATAATTTGGCATTGCCAGACCTCCTTCCTAAGATGATTAGAAACTTCTACCCTAAGGTTGATGCTACCACTAGGCAGTACATAAGCATCCAGAAGTATAGGGGCTGGTTTTCTTCCACCTTGATGAAAATATAGTATTGTTTAAAATACATCATAAAGACCACCTTGTGTATGAATTGATAAAAATCAACTCAATGAGTAAAGTGAGAATGATCTTCATTCTTGGTCTTCCTAAGAGTCGCAAATCTCCTGAAGAACTCCACATAAAATGGAAGATTCAGTCCTTGATAAATCAAGAAGTTCCCAATTAAGTCAGTCCAAGCGTTAGGATGAATCTGAGCGAGACAAACGTTCTAAACTTAAAGCAGATAGAAAATTCCCTCTAGAAGAGGATAACCAAACCCTGACCATATTTGATCCATGTAAATACTAAAATATCCCTCAAGAAGATTGGTTACTCACCGGTGTTTAAACAACAAAATGATCTCGCGAACCTTCAACCACGTAAAAACCTCTATCTCAAAATACAAAGCTAAGTAGTCTTGAATGAACTTTATTAGACCTACTCGAGATGTCCAATTCACTATAGCCTTTGCCTTCGCATTTCCTTTCGTAAAAGCAGATGGTCTAGTAGCCCCATATTTCCTCATGGGTTTAGTAGAAGCTCTCTTATATCTCCCTTCAAGGTAGAGTATTTTTAACAGTTGTTTGTTGAATAATTGGCCCTTTTTCCATCTCAACATCCAATTTTCCCCAAGCTGACTATGAAGAGTGAGAACTTGAAGCCACCTTAGAACTCTTCACTCGCTCGTTAGTAGTAGAATTTATATCAGACATACTTTCTTCTATCGGATCAGTTATCCTAAGGGGAGAGACACAGTCATTACGATTTACATTAAGTGGTTATTCGAAAAATCATTGATAATGCCCATTGATTTCATCAAACTCCCTATTCAACTTGCTACAAGTTATGGAGGGAAAACTTCACATTGCTACCTATTAAAACCTTAGGTGGTTATAATAAATTTCAAAAACATCTACAGTTAGTTTGAAGTGACACAAATAAAAATTAAATGAATTTAGAAAATCACAATGGAAAGAGACCAAAGCTGGTCAAAGTTTGATCAGCTTATCAAAGCCTATGAAATTTCTGGAAAATTTCTTCAAATATATACTAAAACGTGAACAATGTTCACATACCCAAAATCTTATATGAGTGATTCGAAACCGTCTATTGTGAGAGAGACAATAAATAAGCTTTAGCAAAAATCAAAGATGGTGAAGAAAGAGCATATCAATAGCAAGTCAAAAATGAAAATGCTTAAGAATTAAACTTGAAAAGGAGAAAAAGCATGAAGTTCAAAAGCAAAGGATGCATAAGTGAAATGAATCATCAAACTTACTAGAATGAAGAAAAGATAAATAAGAAAGAAAAACCTCAATTCGTTAGATTCAACAGGGAAGTAGAAGATTACAAATCACCGGAATAACAAAAGAATTCTCAAAGAAATTAAAAATGAGAGAAAGAGAAAGAGAAACCCTTGAATAAGGGTTGAAGTGAAAGCCAAAGAGACGCCACTTCACTGAAGGACACATGGCTCAATCTCAGCCATATATTCAAATTTTGAAAAAAGTAATCATTACATAACTTTTGCTTGAAACGCACCCAAATTTTTGAAGTGTGCCCTAGATGCTTCTTATCCTTTCATTTGACAATGGAAACGCCTCAATTTAGGTAGATCAAAATGACCAAAGTCCTAAAGTAACTTCATCACTTGTGAGGGGTCTTATAATAATTAAGAAAAATATCACTAGGTGTATATATATATCAAACGCCTGAAATCTGGGTGGATAAGGCTTCCTCAATGAATAGAAGAGACTAAGTCAAGATTATTTTAACAAAGAAGATAATGCCAAATGGTTGATTAACCGACTCGAGGAAGCTGCCCGATCGCATGCGCTTGTTTAGGAATAGTTACCAAAGTAGATTTTATCTCCTATGCTTCCTCCACAAGAAAAGTAATTTATCTTAATCAGGACACTCCTTTTTCAGGATCAAATTTTATCATATTTAGGAGACAATAATCTATTAGGCAAGAGTCTTATTTTGGATATAACACCTTCTCCTTATCAGTTAAAGAGTCATTCACGCCTATATAAAGGCCTCCTTGGACAACCTTCAGAGGTACATTTTTCTTAAAACTCAAACTCTCTGCCTCCTCTCTTAAATTCGAAGTTAACTTAATTATTAGAGAGGCTACTTTGGTCACACGGCTAGTCCCCCTTAGAAAATCCTTGTTTTGTAGGAACCATTTGTCATATAAAGGAGGAGATTGCAGAGCTGCTGTTGCATAGGAGATTGGCTCGTAAAACCACATTCGTTGACCAATATTTCATATGTAATGTGTCAGTTTCTAATTAGAGACAAAAAATGATCAGATAAATTACAATTTGAAAAGTCAAAACAACGAGAAATTGACATGTAAAGTTGAAGGGGTAAATTAATGCACTTTTTACAAATTGATTGGATAACGATGACCTTTTCAAAGTTCCCGGGTACAACAAGCAAAATGAGACGAATTTAGAGAACTACTGATGTAATATACCTTTATTAGAACTAAAAAAAATTTCAATGTAAGACAAACAAAATAGTAAAGAGGTCAAGAAAGGTGTAAAAAATATCTTCATGTGTGTGATATAAATTTTTACCCATTTGATTTCTACCGCTTACATGTTACTTTTATTTTATGCGATATGCAATTAGTTATCATTTTTTTAAAAAAATTTACCTCATTTGGGCTAACATTATAGGGTAAAGCTCAAAAACATACCTAGTGATTTCACTCATTATCAGAATGAGATCGTGTTATTTTTTTTACCAAACCGAGGACTGTGATTTCTAACGTTATCAAAATGAAGAATTTTAACTAACACTGTTAAAAAATTAGGGGTAAAATTGGAAATCATCATTTTCCTTTCTTCTTCATCATTTCACTAATTTTAAACCCAAATTCTCTTTTAACTGTATTTTTTTTCAATTGCTAATGATCCAAAAAATTAGACTTAGTAGAAAATAAAGATCAAACAAGCAAAATCAACAATAACAAACAACCAATTCCAATTTACATATAAACAAACCCTCATTGGTTAGAATAAAATCGTAGAATATGTTTGCAACAAGAACCGACACTACATCAAGCACTGTAGAATTGGCCATTGCTGAGCTCATCAGGCACCCCAAAATCTTAGCCGAACTTTGACGAGAGCTCGACTCCGTTATCAATGCCGATCATCTCATAACCGAGCTAGACATCCCCCAACTCCCCTACCTCCAAGACATCATCAAAGAAACCTTCTGCCTACACCCATCAATGCGCTATCTCTATCATGAATGGCCACCGAAAGCTATGAAATCAACGATTACCACATACCAAAAGGCGCCACACTGCTTGTAAACGTTAGAGCAATAACTCATGATCTGGATGTATGGAAAGATCTATTGGAATTCTGACCGGAAAGGTTTCTCCCCGGTGGTGAATGACCGAACGCCGAAATAAAAGGAACTGATTTTGAGGTGATTCCGTTTGGGGCGGGGTGGAGAATTTGTGCAGGGATGAATTTAGGGTTAGTAATGGTTAATCTGCTAGTGGGGAGTTTAGTACATTGATTTGAATAGGAACTTGAAATGAAAAATCCATAGAAATTGATTAGCTTGAGCAATTAATGGTGTTCCCAAAGCCTCAGCTCGTCTTTGGTTTATGCTGCGCCCAATTGATTTTCTATTTTACCCCTAATTTTTTAATGGTGTTAGTCAAAATTCCTCATTTTGATAACGTTAGAAATCACAATCCCAGGTTTGGTGAAAAAATAACACGGTCCTCATTCTGATAATGAGTGAAACCACAGGGTATGCTTTTGAACTTTACCCTACATTATATAGAAAGAAAAATTCTTAACCCACCTCAGATGTGATTCAAACTTGGGATTCCTAGAGATTACAACTTCAGTCTTAACCACTAAATCAAGATCTCAATTAGTATTTAGTTCAATCTCTATATTTTTACAATCTCTATCCCTTTGGTTCACATGATACAAAATTTGTTATTGCTTCAGGTATTGTAAGAAAATCTATTAGTATTAGGGTAAACTTATAAAACATGACATGTGGTTTCATTGTTTTCCAAAAGGGTTTGTGAATTTTTTTTCAAATTGGAGTCTTAGTTTAAAAAATTTAGCAAAAACGATAAAAAAATATCTTAATGTTAATAACAATGATGTCAAAAATGTTATTTTAATCAATTCAACATTATCATAATTTAAACGTGTTAACAAAAGTTATGCTCAAATATTTGAGTAAAGTTTAAATAATTTTCATTTTTTATGATTTTTAATATTTATAACCATTTTTTAATTTTAAAATATTTACATCTCTAAAATATTTTTAAATTTATTTTTCCTTTAACCGACCTGCAAAATTTGGATCAAAATGGAAAAATTACTATTTTATGTGACACAATCCAATATTGGATATCATTTGTTTGCTAACATTTTTGAAACCATATACTCTTCGTTTTGAAAAAAAATTCTACAAGCCCCCTTTAAAAAATAATAAATGTACATGCCATGTTTTTTTAAGTTCACCCTTAATATTATAATTCGGGATGTGATATGGTTTTGAAAGATGAACTGGATATGGACAATTCCAATAAGATTTCTTTCTTGAATGAAAATTCATTTTTTTGATTTATTTCATATATTCCATGAACGGAAGCATGGGGCATATGCTACACGCTTCATGATAAACATAAAAAAACATGACCAATGGTCTCATTATTTTTAAAAATGAGGTTTGTTAATTTTTTTACCAAAACATGTGTGTGGTTCGAAAGTTAGCAAAAAAAAAAAAGGTGATTAAAAATATTTTTTAGTTAAGAATTATGATGTTAAAGAGAGTATTTAAGTTGATTTACATTCTAATAATTAAACCATATTATTTAACAATTATATATCAATATTTAAGTATTTTTTGGTGATTTTCACTTTTTTTATTTTTTTAATTTTATTATCATATTTTAATTGAAAAAAATGCACTTCTCGAAAATTTTCAAAAGTTATCGCTGATGTGTATTGTATTTATATCAAACAATAATTTTAGTTTAAAATGGACAAAATTACCCTTCGTAACATACTTTGAAATTCGAGAACCTTTGCTTGCTAAATTTGAAATCACAGACCTCATTTTGAAAAATAATTTCACGGATTTATTTTGAAAAAAAATGAAACCACAAGTCATGATTTTTAAATTTACCTTATTCCTATGCATTATATGTACTAAAGAGATAAAATAAGCCTAAGATAGCACGGTTAGGGTTTCTCACCCTAAGCCTTTAACGTTCGGAAAAGATAGCACAACACCGCTGCAACTGCGGTCAGGAGATGGCGGTGGCTAGTCTAAGACTTGAGGGGGTTTGGATGAGGTGATGGTGGAGGCTGTGGGGGCTGGGTGAGGCCTGCTTTTGGGAAGGTTTCCTTTAAAGAGCCTTTGCTTAACTCAAAGGATGGGGGTGATACTTATGATTAGGATGTAGACTTCTACCTAGATGATGGTGATGTATGTGTTAACACACAATTGAAGATTACGACTATCTCCTTTTCGAATAGAGTCCATAACCTAATGGTTGAGAACATGAAACTCACGGTCTTTGTTCGCTTGATGGGAAGAGCTATTGGATTTCGTACACTTGATGCGCAACTTCTACGTTTGTGGAGAATGAGTGGGGTCTTCTCTATGGATGGTGTAGAGAATAATTGTTATATGATATGATTTGAGAGCAAAGTGGATCATCATCATGTAGTTCCTGAAAGACCATGGATGATATTTGGACATTACTTGGAGGTTCATCTATGGACTCCAAAATTTAATCTGACAATATCCTGGATGGATTTGATAGGGGCTTGAATCCGCTTACTGGGCCTTTTAGTGAAATTCTATGTTCTAGCATCTTAAGGGCAATCAAAGGCATAGTTGGGAAGGTGATGAAGGCTGACAAGTATACCGAGACTGTCACTTATGGTCGATATGCTCGTATGGTAGACACTGTCAATTTAAGGAAACTATCAATTTCGAAAATCAAAATTAAAGGAAGAGCACTACTTGTAGAGTATGAAGGGTTACCCTCCATTTGTTTACATTACGGTATGTATGGCTACTTACTGGAAAAATGTGAGATGTTAAAGAATAGCTTGGGAGAGGGGGAGAAGATTGTGGCGGTTTAGGAAGGAATTATGGTTGATGAGGGATCTTTTGGTTCGTGGGTGTAGGCTACTCGCCGCAATGTTAGGAAAGGGCATGTTGAGAGGTGTAGGGAAAACAATAGGATGTCAAGTGGCTTCGGGGTGAAAAGGGGGTGAAAGGAGATGCGAGTTGGTCTCGATTTCAAGTTCTTGATGTCGAGGAGATGGAGAGGGGAAGGGAAACCGCCCTAATAGAGGAGGCTGCATGGGCCACGATAAAAATTATTATTGATAGTGTGGAAGAGGGTGTCTTGCCAATTAGTTCGGTAGGGGAGAAAGGGAAAAGTAAAGAAGCATTGTGCATGGAAAATGCATGGGAAGGGGAAAAAGGGTTTTGACATCCAATATTCTAATGACCTTTATAATGAGAATATTTGCATAAGGGTGCCTGGGAGACCTATGTAGGCATGAGGGGGGGAGGTTGAGGTGGGTGATGTAACTATTGATGAGACTGCTATGAGTGATAAAGTAAAGGGAATAGGGCTGAATTAACATGTTATAGAATACCGCTAAAAGAGGTTACGTCTAAGCTCTTCGAGTTAAATAATGAGGCCCATTCAGTGGCACTATTGAATTGCTCCTCGTCTACATGAAGGGAAGTTGGATGTTTCCATTAGTTTAGGGTCAGATAAGAAGTGTAAATATAAGCCATGGGTGGTAATGGGAAAGCAGAATAAGATGTTGAAGATCAATTAAAATAGCCTCAAGATGCTTTTGGTGGAAGATGGACATGGTCTAGCGAAGGGGGTTAAGCCTGTCTTGAGTGGTGGAATCGAGACTAGTGTTCCTATTGATTAGGAACTATTTGGAGGTGATGGTATGTGGTTTCGTGGTCTTATCTCTCTTTGCCATGGATGTAAAAATTTTGGTGTGGCATATGTAGGGTTCGTGTAGTTCGGTTCGTGTCTTGAAGGAACTTATTGTTAGATATAAATCAAATATTAATGTGTTGATAAAACTACGAATTAGTGGTAATATAGCGAATCGTATTGTTAGTAAATTGCGGTTTGCTAGCTCGCATAGAGTAGAAGAGGTGGGATTTTCAGGTGGAATCTGGGTTTTATACAATGATTCAGTTTTTGTGGACATTTTAGAGAACAATGGGAAATTTATTCATATGATGGTTAGCTTTGAGGGCTATGTGGTTGATTTTTTCAAGGCATTTTATGGGTTTCCTCATCCTTTTGGGAGACGTAGCTTGTGGGCGGACATAAGTAGGATTGCAGATTTCATGGCAGGTAGATGGGTGATTGAGGGTGACTTCAATGCTTTGTTATTTGACTCGAAGCATAGAGAGGGCCCGCAAAAAGCTCTTAGGTTTGTGCTAAGTTCTTGGACTTGGTATTATCTCTTGGCCTAATGGATTAAGGCTTTAGTAGGCCGATGTTTACTTGGAAGTGGGGTTTTTTATTTGAACAGCTTGATCGGGCTTTGTATAATGATAGGTGGATGACTGAGTTAGAGACAGGGCCGGCAATTAGGGGGAGCAAGGTGAGCGACCGCTTAGGGTCCCAAATTTTCGGGGGCCTCAAATCGTAAATTTTGTATAATATGAGTATAGGAAAGTAAATAAATATATATTATTACGTGATAGAAGAGTGGAAATAACATTGTATTCCAATGGCAAGGGGCGATTCAGTTTCCTAGGTTCGAGTCCTTGTGCCCCCATTTTCCCTTATTTTGTTCTGTACACTTTTTTTCCTCACCTTCATTTTCGTCAATTTATTTTTTCATTTTCTCTTGATCCTTCAAATCTTTAATATGATCTAATACCTTAATAAGTTAATTATTAAAATCAATTTTACTACAATACATTTTTTAACGTTTTATCTATCAGATTCTCACATTTTACTATTAGTTAATAACATTTAAATTAACTTTTATTTTAATTTGACAATAGTTAATTTAATTATGTATAAAGTTAAATATATATTTTTTTATAAGCAAGTGATTTCAATATTTAACTTTTTGTTTCACTTTATTTACAATTTGTAATGAAAAATTAGCATCACATAGTGAATATAAATTTCATGGATACATTTTTATTTCAAAAAGCAACAGATATCAATTGGTTTAATTTTTTCACCATTTTAGGTTCCAAAACCATATTATAATCAAAGACTTTTTACCAAAAAAAATTTAAACCTACTATATTTTCTCATATCTTCTAAAAAATCAACTGTTAATACTGAGAGAGAAAATTTATTGTGAAAACTTGACTGAAATTTTCTTGAAAAATGATCGGATAATCAAAATTTTCAATCCAATATAAACATATGTATATATCATATTTAAGAATTTTTGTATTGTTTATTAGTGAAATATTAAAGTTATCGATAGGGAGCTTTTTTTACATACTTCCATTTTATATATGAGGGCATATATTTCATTTTTCGCTCAGGGCTCGGAAAGTTCACGGGACGGCCCTGGTTAGAGAACACCTTGGTGCGCCATTTACCAAGGGTGGGCTCTGATCACTGCCCACTGTTGATTTCGATTGGGGAGACAATTCGATGGGGAGCTTTGCAAAGACCTTTTTGTTTCTTCAATTGTTAGCTTAATCATGACAACTTGAGGATGATGGTTAGGAATGCTTGAAGTGGGAATATGGGGGTGACAGAGAATTTGCGAAATGTGGCTCAAACCCTTTAGGGATGAAACTGAGATTTTTTTGGGAACATCTTTCATAGAAAACGTAAGCTGGAAAATCATTTATTGGGGGTGCAACGAGTTTTGGATAGTAACCCTTTGGAGTTTATGTGTAGTCTAGAAAGGGAACTACATGCCGAGTATGAGACTATACTCTCGTAAGAGGAGGCATTTTGGCAAGAGAAAGCTCGAGGGGAATGGATGTTGCATGGGACAAGAACACAAAGTTTTTTCATAACTCGGTAATGTCGCGCCGGTGCAAGAATAAGATTTTGGGCATTATGATTGAGGGAGGGTGGTGTACAGATGAGGGCAATATACGAAGGGATGCAAGTGATTTCTATAGAAAGCTTTATTTGGTAAGTGATAACCTTAATGGTGCTTCATTCTCGAGTTCTAGAGAGGAGCATTTGGGGATCATTTTTGCCATTATTACAATTGGATAGGGCGAATTTAGAGGCAGTAGTTATAGATGAAGAGGCAAGATTGACGCTTTTCGATATGTAGCCTTGGAAAGCGCTGGGTCATGACGGGTTCCAGGCAGGATTTTACCAACATTTTTGGAGTGCTTTGAGACCAAAAGTGTGTGACTTCATTTGATATTGCTTTGGGGGTGAGGTGGAGGAGTGGGTTAATCGAACTCTCATTGTCCTTATCCCGAAAAAGGACAACCCATAGAGTTTCTCGGTTTCAGACCTATTAGCTTATGAACGTGGTCTACAAGATTGTTATGAAGGTGATTGCTAATAAATTGAAGCCGATTATGCAAAAAATTGTTCTTCCCAACCAATCGAGCTTTGTCTTGGTTCGACACATAACAAATAATGAGTTAATAGTGCAGGAGATCATGCACTCTATAAAAATTAGGAAGGGACATGTAGGGTGGATGGCAATGAAGATTGATTTGGAGAAAGCCTATGATCATTTAGAGTGGGGGTTTATCAAGGATACTTTGGAGGATATCGGGATCCCATTTAGCCTGATAAGGGTGATCATAAATTGTTTGTCTAGTTCTTCAATGTAAATTCTTTGGAATGGCACGCTTATGGAGATGTTTAGACCTTTAGACAAGTTCACCAAGGTGATCCTATGTAACCATAACTCTTTGTTCTTTGTATGAAAAGGCTGGCTCATGGCATCAGGAGATCAACGGAGCTTGGCCTGTGGAAACCAATTAGTTTGAGCAGTGGTGAGCCTCCCTTGATGCACTTGTTCTTTGTGGATGACATGTTATTATTTGTAGAGGCTAGCATGAGACAAATTCTAGAGGTGCGTCGGGTCATGGACTATTTTTACGAGTTCTCTGGTGTTCAGGTGAGATTGCAAGGCACATTGGCTTCCAAATCTTGAAGTCTCTAGCAACCTATTTGGGTATTCCTTTTTTGGAGGGTCACGAGGAAGGTGATAAATTCTTGGGGTTGATCGAGAAAGTCCCGTCTCACCTCAAACTTTATAATGCTCTTTCTTTATCTCTGGTTGATCATCTTATGTTAGTCAAACCAGTCCTTTTTTCCATTCCTTACTATACGATGCTGACGATGACATTACCTGAATAGGTCAGTGGTTGTATTAAGGAAATTATCAGAAGATTTTTGTGGGGAGGGTCTAGAGATAATAGAAAAATCCGCCTGGTCAATTGGAAATGAAGTTTGTAGGCCGCTTTACGATGGTGGCCTCGGGATTAGGAAGCCTAAAATAATGAACTCCACCATCTAAATGAAGCTCGGCTTTGCTCTTTTATTTGACCCCTTATCTTTATGGGCTAGGGTAGTTTTGGGAAAATATCAATGTGGGAAATTCTCAATTGCTATTATTCGTCTTGGGCAACACAAGTGTCTAAGACTTGGTGCACGTTGGTACAATTGAAGGAGGGCTTTATGTTAGGGGTGAAGTGGAGCGTCATGTTGGGTGAGGGAGTTTGCTTTTGGTCTGATGCTTGGGTGGGTGACATTGTTCTATTAGGCTTGCACCGGAGGAGCTCAATATTACTATTCAGGACATGGGGAAGGTCAATGGCGGGTGGGATTGGGATCGGTTCAAGGATAAGCTACCTTGCTCAGTTTTGCTCATTATTGCAGCTTACCGTATACCATTGGAGAGAGGCAACGTAGATACCTGCTATTGGAATGGGACCTCATCAAGCTCTTTCACGGTCAAGTCGATTTATTTTCAACTCATGGAAGAGGGTGAGGGTGTTCAAATGAGGATTGGAAGGTGATTTGAAAGTGCAGAGTCCGGAGAGAGTTAAGACCTTACTATGGTTGTGCTTTAAGGGGCATCTCTTAATTAATGAGGAAAGAGGAAGGAGACATTTGACAAATGAGACGATGTGTGGTAGGCGCCATGGGTCGATTGAGAGTCTTTCGCATGTTCTCAAAATTTTCCCTACAACCAAGGAGATGTGGACTACTATGGTGGGGAGGAGCAACATCAATGGATTATTGAGATGTGACTTACCGACTTGGTTGAGTAGTAACCTATGGACTAAGCGGAAATTCAGGCTTGATGATTGGGGCTTATTTTTTGGAATAGTTTGCTGGTTGCTTTAGAAGAGAAGAAATCTTTATGTGTTTGAACATGAGGAGGTCTTAGTTTCCTCGCAAGCAGTGTAGGCGGCGGGGATGGGGGGTGCTTTCGGGAAGGTTATGGAGGATGTGACGAGGAGCAGGTCGGATCGTGTGCGGGGGCTGCTTTGGTGGATTGCACCAGTGGAAGATTAGATCAAGCTCAATAGTGATGGTTTAGTAGTAGGGGCGGATTATAGGGCATCGTCGGGTGGAGTCCTTCAGGACCTCAATGGTCGGTGGATTAGAGGTTATTCTCGGTCACTTGTGCGGAGATATGGGGAGTTGTTACATGGTTTAATGCTAGCTTAGGACTTGGGAGTACGAAAGTTGGTGGTTGAAGTTGATAGTAAGTATTTTGTCGATATGGTGTCTAGAATGGACAATGGGATTAATGGTGAATTTTGCCATTATTTCCGAGATTAGAATGCTTCTTCAAAGGGATTGGATGGTTGTGTTTCACCATGTTTATTGGGAGGGAAACAGATGTGCGGATTTTCTAGCGGTTCATGGAGCGACTCTTCCCCTTGGGTGCCTTTCTTTCGATGATCCCATTCTGGGTACTCGTGATATTCTCCGCCAAGACATTTCGGGATTTCCTTCCCGAGACTTGCCACTTTTTAGTGTTCATTTTATTTCCTTTTACCAAAAAAAAGAGATAAAAAATACATATTATCTTGTATATTACATGTACCAAACATCTAACATATGTACCACAAAATTGAAATATGCAAATGTGTGTACCACAAGGTAAAAAAAGTGTTTTTGCATGGAAAAGGCATTTATATACTATGAGCAAAAATGTTGCAATTACCACTAACATGTTTAAAAGAAAGACTACTAATTAGAGAATTAAGACTGATTTCATCACTATAAACTCATTAAACGGTGTGATTGGGGAAGATATTTACTCGAGAGAGTCAGAGAGCATCCGATTCAACAACAATAGCTCTAAAACCACTCCCTTCAGAAAATTGCAAGCTCTTAATAAAAATAGGGGCGGTTATAGGTTCATACCATGATCCTCATATTTTATAAAAAAGTATTAAATTTTGACTTTAAAATAAGTTAATGGATCCTATTATATAGGAATTCGATTATAAATGAGTTTTCACACAAGTATGTTCGACCAATAATATATGTTCGACCAATAATGAGTTAGTTTTTTACATTTAATTCGTTCTTTCATTTTAGTTGGTACTCTCAATATACGTTAAAAATTAATTTTTTTTGTATAATTTAATATTTGGATCCCATAAAAAAAGTTGATTAGTCACTACAATAAAAAATGATGAATGATATAATCATATAATAATTGTGCTTAAATTGTATAACAAAAGTCAATTTTAATTAATGTTTTGCTGGTTTTTAGGTCTCTGTTGAGTAGAGGAAGACCTGAAACAAAAATTGGAGGAAAAACCTTAGCTTAAAAGAGAGTAATCAAATTCAAAGCAAGTGAGAGGCTTGTGATGTGATGTGTAATAGAAAGTAGAGATGAGAAAAAGTAGATTTTGACTTTTGTTATTTGTCATTATGTGACGGTGCCAAGACTGAAACTAGGGTGTGACATCCGTCCAATAACAACCTTGTTAAATTTTAGGTTGCAAGTAAATAATTATAACATCTCTTTATTTTGAATAATTACACTAGTTTCTTCCGTGTTTTGGAAAATAATTTATACTTCATTTTCATCTATCACCTCCTTGTGTTTTGAATTATCTCATTTTACAATAAATGAAATAACATGACATGTTTATAAAATGAAAAATTGGTCCTATATTATTATATACCACATTTTAAAATATTATGGATTAAAGTTGCTCAAAAAACTTTTTTTATGGTTATTCTATCTAGTGAAACCATACATTTAAAGTTATATAAATGTCTTATAAATTGTTAAAAACGTACACTTTATTATTACAAACCTCGTAATACAAGCAAAGTAAAACTAAATACACCAACAAATACTTGTTATGGTAACAATTTTGATAGAAAAACACAAAATTTTAAATGCAACAGGTTATAATATGAAAAATATAAATACAAGGATATTATAATTATTTTCCAAAACATGGAGAGATAATAGCGTATTTTGTCAAAATTCAGGAATGTTAGAGGGTTCAAACTCTTAACCTCCCATGCAAGGATCAAGCATGCTACCACCTCAACCCACATTATTCTCTATAACAGTTTTACAAATATACATTTTTATACCGCAATTTAATAAAGAGAAGCCCAATATGTACTTTACCGATGGATGGGGTGTGGCCGGTGCCACCGTCCCTGACATTATGTCACTTTTAGAAAGCTTTTGTAAGTTGACTATTATTTTATTATATCTAAATACAAAATATCTAAAAATTATTGTTAGGATAATATTTGTTTAATGTTTTCTCTTTTCTATATATTTGTCATTTTCAAGTTACCCCCCTATTGGGTAAGTCATTTTTTTGTTACTTCTTTCATTAATGAAGTTTTCTTTTATTTTCATCATCATCATCATCATCATCATCATCATCATTATGTGTTGTTAATTTTCCAGCAAGATAGGTCTTCCTTGACAGACAATTTAAGAGACATTTCAGTAGTGCATGCTATTTACTTAAATTATGATGATTGTGTGTTTGAATACTTAATTCTATTTGAGTTTAAGGCTCAAACTCATGCTTAGTTATCCTATTAAAAACTGAGAGGAGACATATATGATAGAACACAAACACACACATGTATGCCTTGATATTGAGGTGGTGAACACCCTTATACCGAGAGGAGATTGGGATGCATGCCAAGAGTTTTAAACATTGTTTAAATGCTTAGCTAGAATTATTATAAGTTATTTAGCTTCTTAAGAATCGAGAGGAGACATATGTTAAATGACTTTAGAAACCAAATAAGTACCAAGAGGAGATCTTGGGGATAGAAGGAGTGAGCGGACGACACGGAGCAGTGGGCCGAGAGTGCACGGAATAAGAGGCGCGGTCCACCGGGATGTTTTAAAAAGTACTGGATTGGGGACCCGGAAAAGGTTTAAAGAGAGAGCTAAAACATTTTAGATAGGTCAAACCAGAATCCGCCATCTCTTAGTGTAGAGTCGTCACCTGGATTAGCTCTTCTAGGAATTAAAGTCTTGTGAGGCTTAACGTCAGGGGGACGTCCAACTAAGACACAGAGATTTGGGTTCGGGATAAGTTGCTTATTTCTCATTGGTTCACATTATATTACATCTATAGAAAATCGTATTCTCTTAATTGTGTATATTCACACTTAGGTCGCTTTTGAGTTATTATGCATGATTTACGTATATTTAAAAGTAATAAATCCATCCACAAAACAGTAAATAAATGCGGAAAGTAAATGCGGAGAAGTAAAGATTACAAATTACAAAACCTTGGGGGATGCAACCGCCCGCCTAATCTATTAATTACATTTCCCAAAAAAATAGTTAAAATGCGATACTCGAAGGAAAATAAAATCCTAGGCATACATCTAACCTGCATCCACAAAGGTTAGCAGGAGATATGGCACATATGTTCGATTTGATTTGTAGAAGGCCCGTGTGTCCTAATTAAAACATCGACGGTTTAAAGTTATTATTTTAAATAAAAATGGCTCATTTTTATTTACACATATGTTGGTCAATTTTTATTAATGAAAATGACCGCATGGCAAAGTGTGAGGCCTGTTATCTGGGAATAATTTGTATTCCCTTCGTGGGGGTATTCTAATATGAATTTCCATTAATAGAGAAATTACAGATGAAAAGAAGAAAATTACAACATTTACAATAATAATAAAATTCTAGGTCCACAAATAAGATCATAAAAAGATGGAGCAGAAGATGAGCACGAAATCCGCAGTTCTAGAAATTCAGTGGCTTACCATTTCGACGTGAATCCACTTCGGCATATCCGTATGATCCCCTGGAGCATTCCTCGTTCGTTTTGATTTAATTTTGGTTTGAATGGAAAATAGGTGTTTATTTATCCAAAAGATAATCATACTCGGATTCTAAATTTGTTTTAGACCCGAGAATATCTGAGAATTTTAGAGAAAAGATGGAGAAAAAAAAGATTTGAAAATAATTAAATTCGGGATCCAAACGTTTTTTGGATCCGAATATTATCAAAGAAATCTTAAAAGAAATGTAGAAGAAATCAAAATTATTTCTCTAGAAAAAATATATTTTTTGTGTAAAAAAAATTCTCCGTCGTTGTCGAGAGAAAACTATATTTTTTGTGAAATTTTTCCCCCGTCCCTTTCTACTGAAAATTCCCCCTATTTATAGGGGGAATTTTTTTTCCCTGATTTTGGTCGTACCCTCGCCGGCGAGGGTCCTGCCCTTGCCGACGAGGGTATGCTCCCTCGCCGGTGAGGGTGGCCCATGAAAATCCCTCTAATCTATTTCTTTATTATTTTTAAAATTTTTTTTATTAATAAAAAAATATAAAATGATTTAATTAAATTATTTTGAACCCTTAAATATTTATTTATATCCCTTAAAAATATTTTAAGCCTTTAAATTTTCACTTTGAGGCTTTTAAATATTTTCTATGGTCCTAAATATTTATTTAGGGTCCCAAACATTATTTTTGACGAGGAGAACTCCCATTTGAAGATCATCGGACGATCGAAAAATGTGTGATTCAAGGATAAAATTCCTAAAAAGCTGTCATCATTGAACGAGCTAGCTGGTACAAAATCCCGTGATCACAACTACCCCTCGTGTGATAATTACTGGTTGTATAACCAGTATGATCACACGAAAAGGAGCGGATCTATTGAGAATATACCTGACCGGTGCGGCTGGTGATTTCTTTGTCCTCGATTGTTGATGACATGGGCCTTCCTTTCTGGCATCGTGTCTTCATAGGGTTATCCGTTTCCTTCTTTGGAATCCCTTGGTGCTTGATGCCCCTTGTGGGCGGGTCAACCGTTTCTTTCTACGGTGCCCCTTTGGTGGTCGGCAACCGTTCCTTTCTTCGGTTGTGGTCATTATGTGCCCCTTGTGAGTTGACCTTCGGTTGATTTCACCATTTGGAACTACCGGGGTAGGGTGCCTAAATCCATTTCAAAAGCGGCCCCACAACCGTTTCTTTCTTCAGTTGGAAAATGAGACTGTTTCTTTCTTCAGCCATTGAGATAACCGTTTCCTTCTTTGGTTGTATTTTGAATTTTCTTAATAGGATGTTGACTTGTTTCCTATGACAAGTCAGAGAAAAAGATATTGTTAATACATTTTATGATGAATGTTTTAATTATTTGATTGAGTTTATTCGAAGCAAAAATTTTTGCCCCTTCAATCAAAAAATTAAAACATGATAAATAAATAAGTTAATGGAAATTCAGGGATGTCCCAAAGATTGCTCCATCATTTTACGAGGCTTTTGTGTTTGCAATGTTGACTTTAGGCTTGAGTGGGCTATCATCTTCTCGGTGTGTGTAGGTTCCTCAAGTGGAGGTGGAGTTTCTTGTTTGCTGGGATGGTGTTGCCCCGGTTTGGCATTTTCTTTACCTGTAAATGACGTGATGCGAATGTAATGTGTGCATGATTTTATGTATGAACAATTTTTATCATATGATGTATGTTCATCTATCGTAGGTGTTGTGGGCTTCATTCATTGAAGAGCATGCTCTTGTGCTGGTGCATGGTTGCCCCTAGGATTTGTCCTGTTGGGGATTCCATGGATGACTCCCTCAGAGCGACGACCATGGGTTCGTTGAATCAGATTCAAGTTTATAGCTTAGATCTGGTTTGAGGAAAGTTTGGATGAGTCGTTGATCCCGCATTGTGTCGGCGATGATTGCTTGGAAGCCGTTTTCCTGAAGAGTTGTCACGTATCGTTTCGAGGAGGAGATGATGAATTTGATATTTCTTTGTTCTTAAGTTTTGCATAGATCGCCCTTGCGGGTTTTCAATCTGTCGAACCTTGTCTTAATTTTTGCCTGGACCGCCCTTTCAAGTTTTCAATCTAGCAAAATCATTTTTCTTTATTTTATTCTTTATTTTTTCATTTTTTGGATGTTTACTTGCGATATTCTACCATTGGCATGCAAGCAATCAAAATAAGCATATGCATAAGATTCAGCAAAAATGACAATTCATTGATGAACTTAACACAGATATAAATGTTTCAAATGATTTGACTCCTACCATTGATTAACCCTCTCAGGTTTTCTAACCAATGTGGTTCTCTCAATGTCCTAAGTTTTACCCAAGTCACCCTTTTCGGGTTTTCAACTTAGCGGACTATTCTTTTTGTGTTTTGAAAAGAAGCCCTAATTTTTGTTCAACTAACAGAGTGATAATTGACAGGCTAATTTATTTATTTATTTTTTTGGTACTGCTTTTTATCGATTTATTTCTTTCACCTATGCGTGATAGTAATTGTGTAAGACTTGATTGATCTGATAGATCGGTCGTTGTCCATGTCCATGACTTCGTTTGTTATCTCGTTCAACGTTTCTAATTGATTGGTTGGTGCTCATGCTGCTTCGCTAGCTTGAGGTGTATTCAACGATGAGTCTTGATCATCTGCATTTCCTTCAATGATGTGATGATTGCCCCACAAATAGTAGCGAGCCATGTGAAGGAGTTGTTGACGTGTTCAACGATCTGACTCCTTTTTATCTTTAATATTGTGCCGTTTGTTTGACCCTTTAGGGGAGCTTCAATTTGCTTTGGTCGTTTTGACTTTTGCTTGATTGCCCACGAATAGTGGTGTGCCATGTGATGGAGTTGTTGACGTGTTCAACGATCTGAATCCTTCTTTGTGACATTGCACAGGTTGTTTGGTCTTAACTTGCTTTTTTGACATTTTGGCCTTATTCTAGCTTCGATCATTTTGATCTTCGCGTGCTTTGTTCCTTTGATTGACTGATTTACCAGTCAGTGGACTTTCGTGCTTGGAGATCATTCTATCGATCTTACGTCTTTATACTATCACGCTTTTTCTAAGTACATGTGTTTGTCTCTCACTTTCTCTCAAGAGTCAGATCATTTGAATTTAAAGTGACTTTGGGGAATCCATTTATACCCAAATTAATTTCATGACATGATGTGTCACATATCCTAAAAACATTATGTATATGTTTATGAGAATGCGTGATGTCATTGATAGAGTATCAATCAAGTAAACAAAGTTTAATTTATTCAAAAATAATTCAAAAGCCTCACCGGAAAAGTAGCTAAAAGCTAATTTATTACATCATCAAGCATGGGTTATTCTAGCACCCTTCAGATGTTTCCATGGATTCAAAGTGTTCCATCCTATCTACCTTCTCAAACACTTCTTGATAGCTCGAAAAGATGTCTGACCCAAACTTGTTCTTGTATGATGGCAGTGCACCGTCTAGAAGCTTGGTTATCATCTTCGGTAAATTTAAGCAAGCCTGAAGCCTGACCTATGTAGCCATCCAACGTGTATAGTAGGATTTGAAGCTCTCACCCTGTTCTTACCTTATAGCCTCCAGATGTTGCATTGTGGTTTCCATCTGAGTGTTGAAACCATAATGCCCCATCATAGCCTGAGCAAGGCTATTCGAATCAGTAGCTATGTCTAGCAGAAGGTGGCTGTACCATTCATTAACTAGGTTACGATAAAGAGCTTAGCCATCATCCATTCGCTGACTTTTAACGCTCTCATCACCATTTGATAATGTGTTAAGAGAGCGTGCGGGTCGCCATATCCCACATACTTTTCAAACTATGGCGTGGCGTAGTTTGGGGGCAAGCTATCTTCATCATCGATTATCGGTTGTGCAGAGTATGGATTCATGAGATGGCGGCAGTGAGTGGCCAAGAATTGTTGCCACAATTCGACCATGCCTTGTTGTTGGAGGATGGCATTCCTAGTGTTTGGATAGAAATCATATTGCCCCTGGGGATATACCACAAAATTGGGTAGTTAAGGTGTTTGGAACTGTGAGGCAACCGACGTACTCTAGCTAGGAACATGATGTTGGGTCATTCCTTGGTAGAAAGGCCCTAGTGGGAATGTTGGCTGCCAATTTATCCAGGGAAGAATTGATTCTGGTTCAGCTGACTTTGTCTTGCCCCGAACTGATAAAAAGCAGTTGGGGCCACCATGTGTGAGGTGGGAGGTCCCGTTGTTTCAGGCTGACTAGTTGGATTGCCTTTGTTAAGGGTGACCTCTGGGCTAGACACTGCCATCTAGGCCCTCCCGGCATCTTGGTGAATGAGCGATGCCACCTATTCACTGTTGGTAAAGGCATTCAAGGTAGCTGCGATCTCGGCACTCACCGATGACTGATATGACTGTTGAGGGTTCTGTCCCGTAAGGACATAGTGATCCTCCCCCACACCTTCTTCTTGTGGATTGGCCATAATCAAAGTATCTTAAATTGAATCTGAATCAGAACCCTAGTCCTCACTTGAGTCATTGTACGGAACCCCCTCCAGACTAGCCATGATCGGAGAAACACGAACCAAATGATGAGCAAGCCTTTTCCAAGCTAAGAGACACAAGCAGAAGATCAGATTGTGCATGTAAGATCCGTGATATTATTTGTGATGCGAGAAATGCATGAGATATTTAATGTTATGGCTGCATTCATAAGGGATTAGCATGCCATCATCATTTTTCTATTTGATAAGAGGTACTGACAACACCTATATTTTTCATGGACAAGTTTTTGGCATCGTTGATATATAGCTGAATTTTGTGAACAAACTATTAAACTTATCAGTAGAAAAGTGGCGAACAACTAGTACAATTGGATATTGTAATCATATCATTAACAATTCAAATTATTATTATTAAATCTCAGTGATCAAGGAAGGTTGATTAGCTGGATAAGGAGTGTTACAATAAGATTTTTACAACCAAGAAGCGAAAAATAAAACTAGCTAACAAAACCTAGCTATTTCTTAGATTGTCTTCTTCTTAGAGGAGGAGGTCTTGGTCTTGGCTGTCACTATTGGGGATTTTGATCTTTTTCATCAAGCTCCATGGGCTCATCTTTGGGCGCTGGCTGAGGAGGATTGCTTGAGGAACTTTTTTGGGCCATGTCTCCACTACTCAATCTGCTTCATATATTTGCTTCCCATGTGCCTCATCCACTTTTTCTTATACTTTAGAGATACATTCTCCCTCCGAGTGTAAGCAATAATGACATCTTCCAGGGAAATTTCAAAGTGTTGTATGAAGTATTTAAAGTCATCGGTTACTTGTTGAAATTCAGGCATAACAGTTTCCATGTGCTTGGCGATATCTTCATCCACAAATGAATATAGCGCCTTCATCAGAATGATTTGCTGCTGTTGTTTCTAGAGGCTAGAAGTGATGAAGTAGTCTGCGAACCTTTAGAGGGAGGGAATGATGTAGCCTTCATGCTCATAAAAGGGAGGACCATGTAGCATCTAATAGGTTGAAGCATTCCTAGTTGATGCATGTTTCTCTCTTTTGTTAGCGGTGTTCCCTTTGAGTAATTCGGTAGAACTTCGTTATTACGAGCTTCCAAACTAGGAGAGCCTATACGATTGATCCACACGAATCTTCACCGACCAAAACCTCATTGAGGAAGATCCTGTTAGTAGATAGCAGCTACTAGACCACTCGAAAACCAACCTGAAAATAATCTAGAAGGCTCACTTAAGAAAGAGCCTTCAAAAAAAATTCTTCGATTGTTTAGAGAAACTCGTGAAGGACCTCGCACAATAAAAGAAGAAGAGGGAGTCAAATCCAGAGAGAAAATCTTTGCTTAAAGCTATTTTTAGGTTTGAATAAAGAGAGGAGCTAGAGGCCTATTTATAGGGAAAAAGTGGAGTGTTAGACTTCCCCTCAATAACTGGATGAGATGGGAATATTCCCATCCCATCCCTATCTGGTTAACCGTGCGGGTCAAGGGGACCTGTAGGCTAACCCACATGGGCTTCCCTTGCTTTGAGCTTTCGGCCCGCACAAGCGCTGCCATGGGCAGGGTTTGCCTCACGCATTAGCGGCCCATGAGCTTTTTAGCTTGCGGGGGCAGCCACGTAAGCCCCACTTTGAACAACCCGTGTTCATTTTGGGGCTCATTCGTAACGGGAAAATTCCCTTGGTTCGCTATGTGTAATTTTCCCTATTTCTTTTTTATTCCTTTTTAATTATTAATTCGGTTCAACCAATTAATAATTCTTCTAATAGATTTGACAACTTGTATTTTTTGCATAAACCTAGTATATAGGTTCTTTACTTAGTCGATAAAGACCCTAAGTGTGTGACCTCATAGGATCCCAAAGTATAGAGCCGCTAGAGGTTAACCTAAACTTGGTTTCCCATCCAAGAACCTTTAGGCTCAGTGTTCCAAACCATTATGGAACCCTATAGCTCTTGATGATCAAATGGGCTATCTAGTAAAGGTGTATGATCCCCCAATACATAGAACGTCACGTGCTTGTGACTTGATCCGGTTCTGCAGTATTAACCAATACAATACACTCCTTCCATCAGGTTAAGTACCATCCAATTTATTAAGCTCAAATTAAGTGTTAGCTCATGTAACAGCTGTAGGTATCCTGGAATTAGACTTGTTCACGAAGAACAACACTCGGCCTTTATGTATCAAGATTGAATAGAAACTAGTTCTACCAATCATATACTCTGATCAGAGGTTTATGATCGTATCACTTGAATAAGGGGCCCTAAGGTACATCTCTCATTATATCATTATATCAGGAGCGATGGATCCCATCTCGACTACTCAACTTACAACATGTGATCATCACTATACCTGTAATCACCTGTACCATCCTGATAGCCAAGGTATGAATTAGTATGACCCAAAGTGTAGTAACTCCTATACAAGGCAACTGGTATCTCAGGTTTGAGGATACTTGTACTGCTACTACAATAAGACATGACACCAACACATGGATATAGTATTTTTGAATGTATGTCTTATAGCGATCTCCAATGTATTACTCGAATACATTCATGTGTTAACTCAAGGTACCACCTTCAGCTTGTGAGATCGGTTGCTTGGATCTAATCCAAGGAATAAGCCTACACATTCTAGTCTGTCCATTCCATTGATGTCCAATCTCAATGAAACTATGACTAGGGATATTTATACTATTTATAGTAACACGTATGTGCATTTCTCACACCACATGCTCCCACTATGTCCTTGCACTTTTACGCTATGAAATAGTCATGGACTTTGTCTCATCAATGCGCACATACATATTGAATATTATACATGTATGATACCAGTAAGATATATAAATAAATAGAAAGCACTAATAAGCAACAAAGATGCCTTAATTATTATTAATAATAATTCGAAACCGTTTGTACATTATAACTAATAAAGATATATCACCCTAACTACCTCTAGGGCATACTTTATGTATAACAATCTGCCACTTGCACTAGAGCCAATTGCCCATGTGCCTCATGCCATACTCATTAACATGCTAGTCATGTTTAACTTGAGTCAATGGCTTATATCCTTTGGGATGGGTTCTAAGCTTATATCCTTTCTAGTTACCATCTCTTATACAAGATAGTACTTTCTGAGTATATGTTCATTTCTATGACGAGACCGTGGTTCCTTTGCCTGAGCAATAGCCCCATTGTTATTGCAATAGACCGCTATTAGATTCACAATGCTGGATACCACACTGAGATCACAAATAAATTTCTTATGCCACATAGCTTGTTTAGCCGTATCTAAAGCAACTAAATACTCAGATTCTGTGGTTGAATCAACAATTGTATCCTGTTTGAAACTCTTCCAAACAACTTCCCCTCCGTTTAACATAAACACATTACCTTATTGGGATTTATAATCATCCCTATCAGACTGAAAACTCGTGTCGATGTATCCCTTAAAAGTGAGATCACCTTCTCCATATGCTAAAAAATATCTTTAGTCCTACATAAGTACTTGAGAATAGTTTTAACGGTCATCCAATGCTTCTCACCTGGGTCAGATTGAAATCTGCTCGTGACTCTCAATGCATTTAAGACGTTAGGTCGAGTGCATGCCATAGCATACATGATGGACCCTATTGCTGAGGCATAGGGTATTCCATTCATTCATAGTCTCTCCTCTTGTGTTCTCGGACACTCAGATTTAGAAAGGTTAATCCCGTGAGATATTGGGTGATAACCCTTTCTTGACTGCTTAAGGTTAAATCTAGCTAAAACTTTGTGAAAGACCTAGCAGCCTTTTGGATCTATCTCGGCAAATTTTTATACCAAGTATAAAAGCTTTTTCTCCAAGGTCTTTCAAGGAGAACTTCTTTGATGACCATGACTTAACTATATGAAGAAAAGGAATATTATTTTCTATCAATAATATGTCATCAACATATAATACAAGGAAAATGATCGCACTCCTACTAGCCTTCTTATATACACAGGCTCATTAGCGTTTGACACGAAACCAATTATCAGATTATCTCATCAAACCTAATATTCCAACTCCTCAATGCTTGCTTAGGTCCATAAATGGACTTCTACAACTTGCATACCTTAGATCCTTCTTTGGATGTAAAACCCTCGGGTTGTGCCATATACACATCCCTGTCCAGATTCCCGTTAAGGAATGCTATCTTCACATCTATCTACCAAATCTCATAATCGTAATGAGCGACGATGGAAAGGAGTATCCTGATATACTTTAGCAAAGGTCTCATCATAGTCAATGCCTTCTTTTTTATTGTACCCTTTTGCAACCATCCTTGCTTTATTGGTAACTATGTTACCGTCCATGTCAGTTTTCTTCTTGAAAATCCACTTGCATCCTTGTTCGCCACTTTTCTACTGATAAGTTTAATAACTTATTCACAAGACTTGGCTACACTCGTTCCGTAAGGCTTATCCTTAATAATAATGCCAAAAACTTTTTCACGTGAAATGCAGGTGTTGTCAATACCTCTTATCAAACAGAAAATTGATGATAACTGAAAGTATACAATTGCGATGTAGTTTTAAAAGATATCGAACCCATAGGGAAGGAACCAAGTCTAAAGATCAACAAGGGAAAAACAAAGTGAAGAAAATAAAAATAGATTTGAGATTTTTGGATAGGAAGATTAGAATGAAAAATTGAGTAAATATAGATGTGGAAGATTAGAGAATCTAAATATAAAGATTTTCACTACGAACAAGTATAGCAGAGAAAACATGCAAGTTCAACAA
>CATIWQ010801288.1:0-13154 GCA_949673415.1 Euphorbia schlechtendalii
AAATCCTTAATAAATTTGGAAACAATAGATCTAGTAACCTGTCTCTTATCTGAATTACAAGTATCAGCACTACATATATGCTCACCACAAAAATTTCTAACTATAAAACATCCAGTATTGCCCCTACGCGATGCCTCGAAAAACTAAGAATAGTCATCATCAATGCAACGGATCCAATACTGTTTCGGACATGATTTCACAAACTTGAACTAAAAATATCTCTTAATAGCAAAAAAACTCATTACATCCTTTTAAAAACCTTTATTCATAAAAACTTGACCGACTTTAACAAACTGAACACTACTATCACACATACGTATAGGATCTGCCACAATATCATGACCTGCATCAACAGTTAGCGTATCTATTTCTTCAAAAACACCCTCCCTAATATTCCTCAAAAATAAAGAATGATCATCTTCCTCAATGGATAAATCCAACATATCATGCTGTTCAACAATATCTAAACCAGTTTCATCACATGGATCAATAGGGGTGACACAGTCATCAGATAAATCTACAAAAACAAAATGAAAAAAATCAATAATTGGACCCAAAAGCTATTAAACACATATAAACAAACAACGTATTCTTGGTATAATATATTATATACCAGGTATAACACAAATTATACCTGGTATATCGAATATCATAATAACAAAAACAGTAAAAAAGAACCATATTAAAATCAAATGAAAGACAAAAACAATACCTTCATTCATCTCTGGAACATCAAAGCATGCTGAAACAAACACAGGGTAATCTGAAAGATTCTTACTCTCAATTCTCAGATGAAGAAAAAAATGAACAAACATATCAAAACAAATTTCCATTGGACAATCAGAATGTGAAATCTGATACTCAAACTTTAAAACAGATTTATTGTCTCTAATAACAGCATTCTCTGCAATTATTCGTTTGAAATCTGAAAAACTAACATCCTTATCAACAATAACACCACATGAACTGTAATTAGTGAAATTAAAATCATCAGACCACACTCCTCCATAACGAACCAAAATAGAAATATTCTCCATTATTCAAACCTGAACCAATAAAAATCTAACATAAGAAAACAAACAAATCTGACAAAAAAAGTGATCTGAATCACGAAAACTATAAATATGAAACAACAGAGAAATCGTGATCTAAGAACAGCAAGAAAAAGCAAAATCAAAATAAGAAAAAAAAAACTGCAGATCAAGAGCATGAAAAATCGTAACTAACAAACTAGAACACTACATAAATCGAAACAAAAAAGTAAGAGATAAGAAGTAGAACTTACACGAAATCAGCAGCAAAACACAAAAATTGAAAATGAAAAACGCAGATAGAAGAACAGAAAAGGCAGGGATTATAGAGAGAGACAGAGACAAACGTGATCTTAGAGAGAGAGAGAGCAATAAAAAACAATAATGGTAAAACCAAAAATCAAAAGTTAAAAAAGTAAAGATATCAAAAATAGAATTTTATAGTATCAAAAATAAAAATATTTTATTGAAAATCGGTATACACTTGTATTTCCCTAGATTAATTATCTGTTATAACAAATAAAATAACGCAGCATAAGGGAAGTGGGTTAAAAGTAGGCAGGCCTCGACCATTGGGCCTAACTTTAGGCATAAAACTAATAATTGACCTCAAATCTTAACTTAATTTATACATTTTTTAATAGTCCCGAAAATTCAAATGTATATAAAATTATTTGTTAATCAATTTGGGCCTGAGGAATTCTGATCCAACATTGATCCACTAACAGCAGGTCCATTATCATCATTAGTAGCCTTTTCTTTATGGGAAATTCAAATCAAACCCTATTTTGGTAAAATAATTTTCCTTTTTATAAGAAAGAAACAATTATATTGATCATTCTCCTGTATGAGGACTTGTAAAACCAAATAGGATGTATACGATCGAATTTGTAGCTATGGCACAACCTCAATGAATTATATTCAGACTGTGACCTCTTTAATGCACTCAACTAAATTGGCAAAAACATGCCCTTAATTTATTGCATTATAAAATAGTCTCTTACTTCGTTTAGAATTTATGGTTTCACGACAATAATGTCAAAGTTTAAATAGAAGCATATAAATGAAATAAGTTGAATGTTAAATGCAAACTATTTGCTTCGGGTTTTTATGGAACTACCAGAATAAGTCAAAATAATTTTAGTCCATGTCATAGTGTAATTTTACAAAACTCAGCCGGAATCCCATAACCTAACCGAACCCGATAGTTTGATTTAAAAAATTGCCAATAATTTCCATTCCGAACACAACTTGAAATAACGTTTGACGAAATTGGTGAAGGATTCGATCTATCGGACTCAATCAAGTCCCACCAAGATGAATAACCATGCCATTTGAGAACAAAAAAATAGCCCATAAAAAATTATCTTCTACATTCCTAGTTCTCCAAATCCATTTAAGCAAGAGACTACAATTTGCAAGCTTAAGGTCTCGGATGGACAAACCTCCAAGATGTTTCGGCAAATAAACAACCTCCCAACTAACTTTATAAATGCCACTACTAACATGTTCACCCCTGCATAAAAAATTCCTCATGATACTTACGAGTTTCCTATTCATCGCTTCCGGTAATTTAAAAGGAGAAAATAAATAAATTGGAAGAGATGATAATACCGATTTAATTAGGACCTCTCGATCTGGCGAAAGAGAGGGATTTCCCCTTCCACGATGCTAAACGCTACTAGAATTTCGTCACCCAAGCATCCCAATTTCCGATGTTCAAACGCTTGAAGGAAAGAGGGGCGCCAAGGTAAGATATCGGAAATTTTTCCAATTTACGTCCAAGTGTTGAGGCTGCCATGTGTAGAGAGACAATGTCGACATTAATACCAAGGAGAGAGCTTTTATGGTAGTTAATCTTAAGCCACGAGATGAGCTCAAAACACCATAAAATTCTAACAAAAGCCGGAATGAGGGATGTATTCACCTGAAGAAAACAAATAGTGTCATCGATAAACTGTAACAACGAAATGTCTGGTAAATTATCATCAATTTTGAATCCCAGAGGAATTCCCTCTTGAATGCTCGTGTCAATAAGTTGCTTCAACCCCTTAATCGCCATAACAAAGATGAATGGAGATAGGTGATCACCTTGTTTAACCCCCCTTTGGATATGAATCGGATCCGATGCACTATTGTTGAGCAAAATAGACGTTGTCGAGTTATGACGGCAACCCCGTAACCAGGATATCCATTTGTGATAAAAACCAATTTTTGTAAGAACCACATCAATGTATGTCCACAAGACGCAATCGAAAGCTTTGTGAAAATCTTCAAGATAAAACATGAACATCGCCTTTTATGGATCGATAAAATCACTTCGGATGCTAAGAATGAACATTCGTGAATGCTTCTATCTTTGACAAAGGCAAATTGTTTTCCCGAAATAAGTGAAGGTAGTACCAATTTTAATCTTGAGGATAGTAACTTCGTAATCACTTTATAGACTCCATGGATCAAGTCTATCGATCTGAAATTTTGAATTGTGCAACTTCTTAGAATTTTCGGAATGAGAACCCTGAACGGGGATTAATTTAATCGCCACTGGGAGAAATGAAGTCTCAAAGAAACGGTCAAAAATATCCATGAGGTCCGATTTTAGAAGATCCCATGCCCATTTGTAGAAAAAATGGTTAAAACCATCCGGTCCTGGTGATTTGTTTTCGTTACACGAACATAACGCATCCCAAACTTCCTTCTTGGAAAATGCCATCGTCAATCATTGATTTTGAATTTACGAAACCTTAGAGAATGCGAGCTTACGTAGCAAAAAAGGAATTAGCCTTGGGGTTGAAAAGAGATCCGAATAGAACTCATTAATAGCCAATGAAATTTGCCTCATGTCAAAACAAATCGAACCATTCAAATCAAGGTACACTATTCGATTATTCCGTGATCGAGCTGAAGCCATTCTATGGAAGAAGCTCATGTTGTTATCACCCAATAGAATCCATTTAATTCTAGATTGCTGAAATTTAATATTCTCCAAGTGCGATCTCTTTTGAGCTAAATCGAATTTTAAAGAGAGTAATTCGGCCACCGCAACATCTTTAAGAGGCTGAATAACACTGCTGCCCGTCAAGTCAATAACCCATCTCCCTAGCTCATCTATTCGCTGCTGTAGTTGACAGAAGTTCAAAGCATGCTACGGATGGATCGCCATGCTTGAAGCTGGTAACCGATAAGAGAAATCCCTGTTGACATTCACTCTACAAATTGCTGCCCATTTATTGTGAATAAAAGGAAGGAAATCGATGTTATCCCACCAACAATTTAAGGAATGGAAAGGTTTCGGCCCCGCAAAGACATGCTTGTGACTTTGAAATAAAATCGGGAAATGATCCAAGAGAGAAGTGTCCACCGTTCTTATCGACAATTCAGGCCACCTATTTGCAATTTCTAAAGAAGTCAATACCCTATCGATGCGTGAAAAGGATCTAATGTTGTGCAAAGTGTAGCCTCTTCCTTGGAGTGGAATATCAATTAAATCGCATTCATTGATGAGCCCAAGTAAACTTGACAAAGATGGAGAAGTCAAGCCACTAGAGCATTCGTTTCCAAGCAATACTTCATTGAAATCTCTGCAAACAATAACATTTCGAGACCATGTAAATATGGGACCAACTCTAGCCACAGTAGATTACGCTCATTTCAAACTGTAGACCCGTATAACTCAACAACTTGGAAGTTTAAAGTGCTCGAAGTGAAGTGCATAATTACCCAACGCAAAGATGAAGCAATAAAGGTTCCCGTCAAAATAGCCCGATTCCATGAGATAATGATGCCTACCGATGAACCTTGTGAACTAATGCAGTGTAGATCAAAGTCATTATTACCCCAAATCCTTCGAAAAGTACCATCAGAAGTTAATTCCGCTTTAGGCTCAAGCAAAACAAAAAAGTGCAATTGAAATTTCCTTATGCAAGAATGAATAAATTGATGTTTCATATGGTTCGATAGACCACTACGACAATTCTAACTTGAAAAAGATAACGACATTAAATTAATAAAATGAGCCTCAATAAAAACCTCTTTTAAGATTCAATTATGTTTTGAATCTCCTCCAAAATCAAAGATCTTGAACTTTCCTTAAACAATCCCAACTTCAAACCATCTGACCATGTAAGGTGAGCCTCACTTGGCCTTTCTGCTTGCGATTGAATAATCACACGGTTCATGTTCGCAATATCAGGTCCCGAGGAGCTTGAACAAGACCGTAAGAAATCACTAGCTATAGTACAGGTTGTAGAAGGAACAATGGTTCGGGATATTGGGGTAGTAGTGGGAGATGCTATCTCAACAAACCGTGAGCTGTGACTAACATCACAGATAGCAGCTACTATAGCCTGGACGGAAACATTCAACGGTAACTGATCGAAAAAGGGAGCAGACTGGTTGTACAACTGCAGCTTTAGCAGAAAAGGTAGCTGCTGAATTGGCAGAATGGGCAACCGCAGCAGCTGTTTAAGCAGTAGTAGCAGTTTTGGCAGAATTGACAGTCACATTTACAGTGGAATCACGCGGAAGCTCCCCATTAAATCTCTCCTCGAGTTTTAGCATGGAGATTGATGTTGACGATCTTGAATTAGAATCCAAACAATTCTTGCACATGGTCAATTGTCTAATGTTAACGGTTACATTAATTCTCACATTGTCCAACGATAAAATAATTTGACTATCTTTCACTATCAAAGGAACACTTATTATACAAGAAATAACATCCAACCAATCTGGGCAAGTGAAATTTTGATCGATCAATATAACATCCCCCAAAATAGCAGCCACCTCACGAATTAATGGCTCTGTTATGATGGTGGAAGGTAATCTAAAAAAATCAACATGACAAAGACGTTTTGACGGGATAAATTCTAATGAATATGGTTGAACTTCAGAAAAAAGGTCTCGTAGGGAGAGGTAATCTCCATCTAGAAAGCCATTCAATGCATCCTCGGAGTAAAAACCAATTACCACACAACTTCTATCAGCCGGCGCAATAAAATTCACCGCATAGTTCCTTCCTTTAATAATGCCATATAAGTCGGGAATTAAGTTGCAATTTCTTACTGTTGGACCCAGTAGGGTGTAAAATAAGTCAGAGGGTGGGTGGAATGACTCTTTTTCGAGTACACTATTTTACTTCATAAGGTAGTTTAATCACAGCTTCTGAGTAAAAAGTTTTACTCAGAACCCCTTTATGTATTTATGTATTTTTAATGCAGAATGAAATAGCACAAGTATAAAAGAGCAGGGTAAGAAAATTTACAAATAGAGATTTTATCCTGGTTCAGCCTTTGCCTAATCCAGTCCTTGGAAACTTGAGTCCAAGATTTAATCCACTATCAACTCTTCTTCTCGTGAAGAGTAAACCCTTTACAATGCTTTGACTGAAGTACCCTCTAATAGTCTTTACTGAGCTATACCAATATAGAAGTACCGTTCTTCTATATCTGAGGCTCTGAGCTCCTTTTCTCTTAAGTACCTTCCTTATGAGATTTGTTAATCTCCCTCACACTATCTTACCCTTAGCTTAGTGTAAATTACAATGATTTATAGAAAAGCAGTTTAGTGAGCTTCTGAATTTTGTTTCAGTTAACTCAAATACAAACAAGTAAGATTTGAATGTTTGCTAGAAGATGATTGCAAGTGGTGTTGAGAATTTTGTTCACTCTTGAATTCTTTCTTTAAATTCGGCAACCTTCTTCAATGGTGGAAATCATCCTTTTATAGAGGGAGAGAATGTTTCCGTTGATTTTTGGATCGTTGCCAGGAATTCTACCGTTATCTCCCAATATTGTTTCCGTTAACAATCTGTTAGAGTAGCTCGTCCAACTCTGATCCGCGCCATGCTGTATCGGGTTGATTTGGGGGGTCCACTTTGTACTACATATACGTATCAGATTAGCAGGTGAGATTTGTTCTTGATTTCGCAATAACTTTTATCTTGTATTAGACTCAAAAATAGAGCACATGATGGCATTAAATGCGAAGTCAGCTTTCTTGACTTTTAGCATCGAAAGACTAAGTTGACCTTTTGCAATCCTCAGAAGGGCTTTTTAACATTCTAAGTCTTGAGTGATCTTCTGAGAAATTGAATACCTCATCTGACTTTAATTGCTTCTGAATATCCATAGCTCTGCTGACGAATCCTTGTGCTTCTAAGGTGACTTCCAACTGAACTTTGCTTCTGAACTTAGAACTTACAAAACTAAATTATCTTCAGAATCCAACAATCTCCCTCATTTTATTTGTTCTGAGTGAAGTCAAGCACATGATGTACTTACTCCCTCATACTCACTCATAGTCTAATGCTTAAATTCAGAGTTTAAGTTTAAAATCATACAAGGAAGTCAGTACAACAAAGAGTTATACTTTTGGAGCGAAATAAAAACTTTTTATTGATGATGAGTACAAGTTTTTACAATACAAGCATTTATAATGAATTCATTTACAAGGGTTTTTCTTTAAGAGCTAAGAATTCATCATTTTGAGTCTCCTCCTGCTGATCTATCTCCATGGCGCTGCTTGAAGGTTGATTAGAAGTCATCCGTCTTTCCCAGATCTCATTGAAGTAGTGCTTGTCTTTCTCCCTCTACTCAGCACCAACAAGCTGAGCGACTATCTTCTGCTCATTAAGTGCAAACCTCTAGATGACATCATGAACAGCCTTTGCATTTACTTGAAGAGGAGGGACGATCTGTTGAATATGCCTTGTAGCTTTGCTGGGGACAGAGGCAAAGATTCTTTCAAGGATCACTTGGAGAGCCTTCTGATTCCATATCCACTGAGTGTTTAGCCCATTCGCTAGATGCTGCAGGAAAGTAACAATCTCACTGTCATGTGAGCAGAAGGAGTGGAGAAATAGGCCAACAAGCTAATTACTTAAACCGTCAATGCTCTTCTGAAGGGCCTTTGAAGTGCTTGCATTCCTTGCCACCATGATGTCTCTTCCTTTAGTAGTGGTCTTGGTAAGGGCAGTAATATACTCCTTTAGCTTATCATCTATATCATCAACAGCCTCATTCTTTTGAGCAAAGGTAGTTTCAGCTATCTGCCTATGAGCATCTTCAACAGCCTTGAAGATCTCAAACTTAAGCTCTCTCTTGGAATCCGCAATAACCTTGAGAGTTTCAGCCTTAGAAGTAGTCATTTGCTTCAACATCTCATCAAGACTAGATTGGATTTTCTCCTGCTGCCACAGACAGAAGGCATTCTGAGTCCTGAGCACCTGAACCTCACTCTTCAGCCCTATGGAGAATTTCGTTGAAGTACGCTCAACGGCAGTCCCTAGAGTAGATATGACATTAGCTATCTACCTCTGGAGAGCCTCTTTCACCTCGTTGACTTCATCATGGATTATCTCCAGACCCCTTTCACCAATGGCCATTAATTCGTTCAGCTTTTCCAGAGAATCTAAGATGTCCATGTAATTGCTGAGCCTGGTTTCCATAAGTGGCTGCAGATGTTAAATAAGTTCAGAGCGAATTTAGCTTGGAAGAGGAATCTTGTCTACTCTTTCCATGATTATCTGAGCCTGCTTAGAGATGAGGGTGACACTCTAGGAAAGTTGGCAGTTGAAAGGAGCAATCTTGATATCCACAATTGAGTCATTGAGGCGAAGAGCCATTGTGAGGAGATCATTATGTGTTTTCCCTATGTGATGGATGGAACTGACAAGCACAGGAGCATTAGAGTGTTCTCCCTCAACAAGATCACCCACCATCCATCCCCTACTTCCAAGGGACTCATCTCTATAAATCCTTTGATCAGCAGGTTTGGGGATTAGAGTCAAGGAGTTGTTTGGATCCACCAGAACCCTTGGACCAAAGGTACGCTACTATTACTACTGTTGTTGTTGCTGGTGTTACTGCTATTGCTGTTGAGTCTTGGAATCACTCATAAACTGAACATCTTTATCCTCACTCACATCCTCCAGCAGTACTTCATCTTTCTTTTGACCTTCCTCATCCTCATCATCTTCCTCCCTTATATCATCTAGCCTGATGTTGTGCTTGGCAAATACTGAGCGGGCCATGATTACAAATTCATCAGCAGGATCTGATACTAATGACTGAACATCCCATTCAGCCACTATAGTCCTCTAAGCTTCCTCCTTCTGAAGAGCTGATAGGAAAGGATCTTCCTCTGGTAGGTTCTCTTTCATTAGAGATTGCTTATCATCCTCTGCCTTTTCTTCTTCTTTCTTCTTCTCCTTGTCATCATCCTTCTCTTCAGCCTTTTCCTTAGCTACTTCATCCTTCATAGCTGCGGCCTCAATCTCCTTTGTAATCTCTTGAGCAATTAATGTTGCTACCAAAAGAGGATCTTTGTTATTGGAAGCTAGAGATCATCCTGGTGTAGATAGTAATGTTTGTGGAGTTTCAAGAGTGGCAGCGAAGAGATGAGAAGGATCAAAGACAGCCTTCTGTTGATCCAAAGGGGGAGACTTTGGCTTCTTCTCCACTACAAAGTTGGTGGGATTTGCCACCTTTAGAGGTGCTGGACTTGGAGATACTTGGACATGAGTGAAGACTTCTACTAAGCTTAGTTTCACTGCTCTAACCATGTCATCTTTCTCAGGATCATCCTCTAGGATTATAGTTTCACCATCGGTTTGGGCTTTCTTCTTCTCCTTTTCCATCTCTTCTTTCTTCTCCTCCACCTCTTCAGCTTCATCTTCACTGGGAATGGCCATGTTTGGGTCAAACTCTCCCCTCTTCCTCTTGGTCAGAATTCTTATTGGTCTCCTATCTTTATCTTCATCTTTTGAGTTGTTTTGCTCTAAAGGCTTAGGTACATACTAGAATTTGTTCATGGGGTAGGTGATTCTCTGAGCTTTTCCCTCAGTTACTTCAGCAGGAGTTATTAATACTCCTTCAGCAACAAGTGCCTTACTTCTGCTGGCTTAACTTCTCTTTGCCTTAAGGACTTCCTCCTATTTTAGCACAGGCTCCCTCTACCTCTTGGGGGAGACTTCCTCAACCCCTTTTGCATTTTCTCCCTTTTTGGCAACCCTCAACTCCTTCTCCCTTCTCTTCTTCATTAGATCCTTCTTCAGGGCTTCCTCCCTGTCCCACTTCATCCCATAATCTACCTTCTTATCAAAGGTTTCTTTCACAACTTCACTTCCTAGAGACCCATCCACCTCTGAGCAGTCCACTCCACATGTCGCCATAATTCTACTGATGAGACCACCAAGTGTGCATTTGTGGTGAAGCATGTGCTGCATTATAATGACTGGCCAGTTTACCTTCTTCTTTTCCACCAAGTGCACCAAGATGCAGTGCTCATAGCTTGAAATTGTGTTGGTGGAGTTCATCTTCTGAAGAAGAAGAAGAAGAGCCATTATAAACTGCCAATACCTTGGCTCCTGAGGTATGTGAGTACTAATTTTCTCACCGAACCAGCCTTCTAGCATGAAGGCTTTTCTTTTGTAGCTTAAGGCATCTTCACATCCTCTTCTAAGAGCGACCCCTTCATCCTTCAAATTCAGAAGTTTTGCCAAAAAGGTAGGAGTAATGGTAATCTCCGTGCCTTTTACTATAGTTTTGAGCTCCTCCTCACTTACTGTGCACTTCTTCAGATTCTTGTAAAATTCAAGAACTATTTCTGGATAGGTTGGCTCCTTCAGTTTAATCCATGTATTAAGTTGATGGAATTCTATGGTTTCTTTGTAAGGACTAGTTTGTAAGAAGAATTCATCTCCAAGATATCTTTGAGAGATGATATTTGAGGGATTTGACTTGTATAGAACAGGTTCAAAGGTCTTTGGAGGGATTTTAATAACTACTTGTTGTTCGAGACCTTCCTTTGATGATCTGGTTCTTTTGGGTGCCATTTTTGTGGGTAAGGTTTGAAGAAATTAGGGTTCTTAGAAGAGAGTTTCTTAGAAAGATTGGAGAAATTCTAAAGTTTTGGTAAAGTGTTTGGATGATGAACAGTCTTCACCTATTTATATGGATAGTTTCAAAGGGATGAAAAGGTAATTCACTAGCGATAATAGTGTCAGCATTTACCATTAAAAATATAGGTAACCGTCAAATGTGTAATTGATGGAAGAATGCGAATAGTTATAACCTAAAGATCTGGCTTAGGATTCGGGTTTTTGAATTTTGAAATATGGTGTAATTCCTAGGTTAAATCTTCTGAGATGTAGCACTATGCTAGTTTCAGAGGATGATTATTGCTTCTGAGACTGGTTACTCTTCTGAGTAGTTATGACATCTTCTAAGCAATGTTCACACTGGGTTACTCATTCCTATTTCTCTTCTGAGGAAGGCGAATTGATCTTTGCTCAGAGGTTTAGTAAAGATGTCAGCTCTTTGATCTTCTGTAGAGATGTATACCAGCTTCACATCTTTCTTGAGAACATGATCTCTTATGAAGTGGTGTCTGATGTTGACATGCTTCATTCTGCTATGCTGAACTGGATTCTTTGACAGATCAATCACACTTTTGTTGTCGCAGAGGATCTCTATGCACTTTGACTTGACTCCATAGTCTTCGAGTTGCTGTTTGATCCACAGTGCTTGAGCAACACAACTTCAGGCAGCCATGTATTCAGCTTCTGTGGTAGACAATGCTACTAAGGTTTGTTTCTTTCTATACCAAGAAATAATGTTGTTTCCCAGAAAATGACATCCTCCAGTAGTGCTCTTTCTTTCCAATTGATCTCTTCCATAGTTCACGTCAATGAATCCTCTTAGTGAGAACTCTCCATTACTTGGATACCATAAACCAGCTTCTATGGTTTGCAACAGATATTTGAGGATTCTTTTCACAACACTCAGATGAGACTCTCTTGGATCACTTTGATATCTTGCACAGTAGCATACTACATAGTGAATGTCAGGTCTGCTAGTTGTGAGGTACAGAAGAGATCCAATCATTCCTCTGAACAGCTTCTGTTCAATTTTCTTTCTTTCTGAGTCTTTGCTGAGTATAGTGTTGGAAGTTATAGGAGTTGACATTTCTCTTCCATCTTCCATACCAAATTTCTTCAGAATCTCCTTGGTATATTTGGATTTATTGATGAATACTCCGTTCAAACTTTATTTGATTTGCAGACTAAGAAAGAATGTTAATTCTCCCATCATAGACATCTCGAATTCATTCTTCATTTGTGAACTGAATTCTTTACACATTTTTTCTTTAGTAGCTCCAAAGATGATATCATTAACATATATCTGAACAAGTAATATGTCCTTATTTCTTCTTCTGATGAATAACGTGGTGTCTATTTTGCCTCTGACATATCCTTTTGAGATAAGAAAACTTGTCAGTCTCTCATACCAGGCTCTAGGGGCTTGCTTCAAACCATACAAAGCCTTCTTCAACTTGTAGACATGGTATAGAAACTTTGAATCTTTGAAGCCATGTGCAGAAAGGGCCTGTAGGGTCGCACTTTTTGGGAGGGTTGTATAAAAAACCGTTTGCATTGATCATTAAAAAAACGCGGAGGGGTTATTACAGACGGTTGTTACATAACAACCGTCCGGAATACATATAAAAGTATTATGGACGATTTTTAAACAAAAACTATCCGTAATACATCGTCCGTATTATAGTATTGCGGACGGTTATTTTAAATAAATCGTCCGCAATGAAACATAGGTATTGCGGATGATTATTATATAATAACCGTTCGCAATACCCTGCCACAAAAAATATAATTAATGTATTACGGACGGTCATTATTTATGAACCGTCCGTAATACTTAGTACGGACGGTCTTATTTTAGAACAGTCCGTAATAACCTTTTATAATTCCCCTGTTCTCACTGCTATTTCTTCGTAGACATTAACCTCCGCCTTTCTGACTGTTATAGTCTCGGATAACTCCACCACCTTCGTCGCATCCCGTCGCTCCACCGCCTCCGTCGCTTCTCCGTTTGTCCACTTTCTTTCATCTTTCTTTTTTTCTAGGTATGTGGCCGGTTTGTTCAAGCTTTTAACCTAATTGAAATCTTATGTTTTACTCTTAATACAGGTCTCTGCTCTCTAGATCACTACTCTCTCTAGCTCGATTTAGAACCAGCTGAAATTCGGTCAAGTTCCTTCTAATCTGTCAGCTGCAGAAGCTCTGCCAACCAGGTAATTTTGAAGGATATGTTTGGTTATTTATAG
>CATIWQ010801459.1:0-20635 GCA_949673415.1 Euphorbia schlechtendalii
TGTCGAAATGAATAGCAATAATTTTCTTATGGAGAAACATTATGAACTGAGTACTGAGATGGTAGAATTAGTAGGTAATTTACCTAATTTACAGCAGCACAGGAGGGGTGGGATAAATGCCTCTTACCACAATTTGAAGAAAATTTAATACTCCCTCCGTCTACTAAATATTGTCGTTTTAACTAATTCACATTTTTTAATATAACTACTAACTGAATGGAGTGATTTACTAATATACCCTTTCATTAATTCTCTACTCTATTTTCAAGAATTAATCAATATGTTCAACAAAAACAAAAAAATCATTCCTAAGTATTGAAATAAATGCAATCATTAAAAATCAAAATAAGATTTCATATATGTGACGGCAACAAATTGAAAAATTTTAGTTTTTGTAAAAAAATTCTGCCTCCATTTTTCAATTTAAATTTTTGCAACTCATCAATATATATGCAATTTAAAATCATCAAATGATCAATACTGCAATATGGATTTTGATCTCAATGTTGAGTATAATCCTTCAATGGATGAAATATCTCCCTCAAATAAAATTTTCTTTGATTTGAATAGAGAACCATATGAAGAAGAAGAACTGAACGAATTAGTAGAAGGTTCCCATCTATTGAAAGGAGGATCGCCACAATTGGAAGAAGAAACGATCGATAATCTAGGTAATTATGTTGTTATTCATATTATATTTGTTTACTTACTTTCCTATAAAATGATTGTCCTTTTCATGTATTTATTCTCCATTTTTCAATTTAAATTTTCATTTTATAATTATCGATGGTTTTCTTGATACGTATATTTTACTCCCTGTACGAGTTTATGCTTTTTCTGTTTAGTTTATAATAAAAAGGAAGAGTTTAATCTTCTTATGGAATCCTTTTCATAAACTTATTCTCTTATGTACAGGGAGTGAAATTAATAGATTTAGAAAAGGAAAAGAACTGACTGATGATAAACGAATGGTCATTTATGAGTTGTTGCTTCAGAAAAGTGTTAATGGAAAGATCAATAAAACAACGCCAATGGAGGTTGCATCCACTTTCCCAAGAGGCTTTTCATCTTCTTGTTGGAAATTGAACTATGACTATAAAGTTGAAGAAATTAATAGGGGTAAAAATGGGAAACTTGGTGAAAAAATACCTTGAAAATAAAAAACGACAATAAAAGGGAGATAACAAAATTCATCTAAAACGATATTATTTAGTAGATGAAGGGAGTAATATTACGTAGGAATGACCAAATTGTTTGGGGTCGTCATTAATACAACAAAGCAGTGGATATTTCATTTTCCTTTTCAAATAAGCACATGCAATGAAAGGACTAGTAATTGATATGAGAAAAGGGAAAATCAGGCAAAGAATATTATCATTATCAAAGAATGGGTGAAAATTTATAATGCTTGCAATTTTTTTTTCAAATTAAGCTTACAACAATAACCAACAAAAAATCACATCACACCCTATCCAAATGTGAATTCGAAAATGTAACCTCTAGAATCAAAACTTCGTGTTTTAACCAAATAGGTTATCGCAAATGCTTCGATTTATAAAAAGAAAACTCAAGACTTTAGTTTGATTTGTGTTTAGATTGTTACATAGGTTATAATTTTAACAAGTTTGACACCAGCATAAAAGGATGTTTACAACTTACAAGTGATATATTGGATTAGTTTGTTCAGGAAAACTAAGTCGGAGAATCTAAAATTTTGCCATGTATTACCCTTTTACTTTACATTGGGTTGTTTTAAAAACATCAATTCAAATCCGTTGTAAAATTGAATCTCGTACAGAAAAAGGAGGCATTGACATTAACGACCTAAAAGTAAGCAAATGACACAGTAATTCCTAATTGTAGGCATCATAATCAGTTTCGTAAACAGAGAAAAAGGAGCACTAAAATAAGAGATTTAAGTAAAAGAAAGAAGAGATAAAATATTGTACCGTAAGAAAAAGAAAGGGCACCAACATCGAAGCAAACCTCTTTTGCATTAATAAGCAACATTCTTGTTACCCCACACCACCACCACACCCTCCATTACCCATTTTTTTTAAGTATATTAATACTACTAGTAGTAATAGTATGCACCAGATCCAAGGCCGGCCAGCCTACACTTTACCATTCAGACCACACCAATTTCCACCACTACACGTGCAATGCAACTCTCTTTACTCAACTACAACTGTTTTTATAAGCATTTTCCTTTTTCATAACAACTACTATTGACTACTTTTAGATTATCTTACCCTCACTAATCAGTAGTACAATTTTAAAAATTAACACATTTAGAGTTACAATTCTCATTTTTCTCATCCACTTATAAGGTTGCCTTGCATATGTGTGATTTATTTTTAAATTAAGGTGGTTGACCTCTTTCATTATTGCACATAGAAAAACATTAATTGTACATCAATGTGTCATAGAGATTAGATGGATAGAGAGAAAAAACTGTTTGCTTGAAAGTACGCTTAGAATCAAGGAGAAGATAAAAAGCAAGCCCCCATGATCACTTGCAAAAGTTTTTACATAACAAGTGTGAAGAATACCCAGTACTCTAATAATATTCAGTACATGTACACTGTTTTTCATTTACCCTAAACATATTCTCCTGTGTTGTCCTCGAGAGTCTAGCTAATGCAGATCCACATAAAGGTACAAGGAAGAGACTCTAAATTTTTGTTTGCTTCAGTTAATTTTGTGGGAACTATTAGCTAAGAAAAGGAATGCAAAACTTGCAAACAATCAATCCCCATAAAAGAAAAACAACCCATTTGCTTTCTGTTTGTTCTCCCTCAAATATAAAATTAGATGCCCTCAAAATGGTCCCCCCACTATGCAGTCCAATACAAAGGAAAACGGGAATGGCATTTGTCTGAAACAATCATTAACCTGATATTTTGAGAATATTCGGTAACTGGACCGAGTGAAAAAAGAAACAATAAAATAAAAAAGCAAACTTGTAACAGACTGAAAAAAGTCACCTAAAAAGAACACCCCCCCACAAAAACAGCCAAAAGGGGAGTTCTAATACAAAAGACACTTTTCAAATACCAAAACAAAACCCATCAATGCCTGCAAAACAATATGAATTATTCTTCTTGTACACAACTAAAATCACTCCAAGTTAAAACATAACTGACAAAAAAAAATTCAGTAAATAGGGGGCTAAAAATATTGAGATAATTTTATTCTGAAAGAAACTTCTAAAAATTGTATGGTAGTACTACTACAGAGAATATTATAGATAAGCTTTGGGTCGTTATGAAGATAACTAGAGAAAGGATATAAAAAGCTGTACATTAAACAAACACCTCCCTAAATTAGGCAATGCTCGAAGAAGATTAATGCTACCTCGTGTAACATTAGCACCCCCCCTCCTCTTTCTTCCTATCTTCTTTTCTTTTCTTTAGCTATGGCTTCAAAGGAACCCACTGGTAACGACCCTCCAGAGGCACATCCTTCACTATGTCATAGTTGTACCTACATCACAAAAACAAAAATTTGTTAGTTAGTTACAAAATTTTGACTCTCCCTCCGTCTAATATGCGCCACCTGGGTGATATCCCATATCCTACGCGCGCACAATATCCGATCAACTTACTTGTCTGCAAATCGTTTTTGCTCTTTCTTCTCTTTCTCCGCGAAAAACTGATCGATCTCCTCTTTACTCGGGAACATCTTCTCCCGGCAGTTCTTATCCCCTTCCTTCGTCTGTGACTCCATCTTGTCGGTGTCTCCGATTGAACGATTGGTTTCTCTGCTGCAAATTACATTCAGAGAGTATGAGATTCAAACCCGTTAGGAAGTTATTAGCTAGAAAAAGAAAATTAGTGATGAAGGAAAGGAAGGAGATGAACCTGAATTTGTTGTGAATGCACGTTGGAGTTTCGGTTTCAAAACTCTTGGCCTGCAGAATATAAAACGTTTAATACACAAGCTCTTTAAGTAAATTGACATATATGCTTCAACCAGAAAAATTTAAATTCAAAAAAATCTATCCAGAAGAGATTACCAACGGCTCAGTTAAACAATTCTTAGATTTCCATATAAAGAGGTAGAGAGAGAAAGTGTGTTCGTTTTCAAATTCAAATTCCTTACTGTTTGTTTGTTTGCTGAGAAAACAAAGGAAAATTGATGGACGACGTGAGAAAATTTCACAGCGTTGAATTCTCTCACACTTTCCACAATCTCCTCGTTAATAATTTGATGGAACACGACCGGCAAGACGAAAAAATTATATATAAGAACTCTATCATATGAACATGTCATGAGTTTGAGCTTCCGAAATTCACCTCCAGATCTGTACTTCTCAAGCTGTCCTTGGGTGTCAAATTGGATTCAATGCCGGAGCTGCGACAAGCAATGGAATCTACGGGGAAATTTATATCTCCGGAAATAATGCCACCGGAATTCGATGGACTTACATGTGAAATTGCCTTATCCGGAGATAATGCGGGTGATAAACGGTGATCCTGAAGCAGCTGATGAGAAGGTGAATTGAATTCATGATCGATTTGAACTTTCGTCTTCTTTGAGGAACTGCTAATTGACGAAGATTCTAAATCTATAGCTGCAATTTCATCTCTTCTTTTACAGTTTCTAGCAGAATCTCCCATTTTCTCTATCTCTCTTCGATGCTCAGATTCTGCACCTTGAGAGAGGGGGGAAGAAGATTAAATATGGAGTTTGAAGTGTGGATTGCTGACGTGGACGGCTCAGATCACTTTCCCTGGGATATGTAAAGTGGTCCCCGCTCACTAAACGGTGATTAGAGATTGAGTCGGCTTAGGTTAAGGGGTAATCTTTATCCAAATCTCGGAGGCTGTCCATAAAATAGCTTTACTATATGAAATTAAATTGGTACTATCCGCCTATTGTAATGTCCTAAATTAATAGTATCAGGTTTAATGGTTATAATGTGTTATTATTTGCTGTTTGTAATTTTTTATTTAAAATTAGTTGAAGACAGTTAAAGGTGAAGGTACGCTTGTGCAATTCAAATATTTCAAGTTCACTTCCTATTGAAACCTAGAAATAAATATATTTTCTAACTCTACAAAATAAAATGTGCCATTTCTTTCTAATGCAATAAGGATAATGATTTATTTTTTAAAATCATAATGTTAGTGGATACCAGGATATGTTACAGGTGTTTTTTTTAAATTTATATTTTCAATTTTTACAGTAATAATGATTAACATAAGTTCTTATCAGTGTGAAGTTGTAAAATTAATTCTTTTTATATTTTAGTTAAATTCAAATAAAATATTTTTAATGTAAAGTTAAATAGCTGACATTTTCAATAAATTTGTATGAAATATTTTTTTCTCTTTCTATTGCAATGTTAGTAGTGATTTCTTATTTAAAATATATTTTAACAATAAATGGGGTTGGTCCAAGCGGTAAGTAGTGTAATATCATTTTGGTAAGTTCTCGAATCCGAGCATTGTGAATGTAGAAAATTCATATTGCGAGACTAACTCACCATGATCAGGTGTGCAACCAAGATCGAATCACTATGTAGTAAAGCAAAGCTAAAGTGAATCGGATAGAAAACATTCAACATTTATTTTTTAAATACCAATTTTTTAATTTTTTTGCAAAGGATTTCTCAAGCCATGTTCTCCTGGACTTAAAAATATTCTAAGTAGAATTTAATTCACCATTAGAATAAAAGTCCTAAACAATTTTATGGGCGTTTTCTTTTCAACTTCGTATGTAATAATTCAAAATGTAATAAATTATTTCACAAAAGTTTAAAAAAATTCACGAAATTTTTCTATATTGTTTAGTGTGAAAATGAAAATAAAAATAGTAATTGAAATGGTTTGGGAAATTGGGGGGACCATATATGTACATTGATAAATTAATTTGGACCATTTCAGCTTGTAATTATTTAGTAATGATCCCAACTCCATAAGTTCCCATGTATTTCTGCAAATTCAAGTCAGAATTAATCCCACAACTGTAAAAATTATGTTCACGTTTATTTTCGTTGGTAGTTTCTTAAATTTTATACCTAATTTAAACGAAATTGCTGCAAGTTTAATTGGGAAGTGTGGAATAAATTAATTTGAATATAGGTAAAATACTTTAAAGCTACTTTTTATGATTCATGAATGAGTTTGTTAATGTTTCTGTCAAATTAATTAAGTCATGAAACAAGTTAACTCACCGTCTCATTTGTTACACAATTAATATCTGTTTCCATACTAAAAGAAGACATTAATGCGTAACACGTCATGTGGATTAAAATGGATAGATTGTTGTGAATGAAAGTAGATGGCACATTAAGTGGCAAGCGGTTTGATATTGTTTAAGCAAGTTCTCGAATTTAAGTTTTGCGAATGCAGCTTATTAAAAGACTCATTCTCCATCAAGCATGTTCCTAGCTTGTAAGAGGTCCATGAGCGAGATTATAAATTGAGGTCCTCTTTGCTAGAAAAACTTTTGAATCATCGTCAATGAATTCATAATTTTTTATTACACTTGACAAGAGAGATTGAAAAATATTGAATTATACATTACAATATTAAAAAATATTGGAACCTATAAACTAATCACCGAGATGAAATTTAAAGACAAACAAGGAAAAATTGGATGAGGATTATTTATTTATAAGTTAATGATGTATATCAAAGTTAAATTAGAATTCTTTTAGATGATTGAATATCTTTGAAGATATAGAAAATGTGGGTACTAAGTGTCATTGGTTTTGAAAAAAGAATTGTCTAAATTTTAATTTTAGTTTACATAGAATAATTGAATGAATGAGTAATAAAGTTATTGTTTAAAACGTAAAAGTGTTGTATAACTAATTAAATTTGACTATAATTAAATTTAATACAATAATTATAAATGGTTAAAAAATTCAGAGTTTGCCTCGATTTGGTACCGCTCTTGCAGCCCTCACCGAAACAGAATTATGCGAATCCTGGGTGGTCACCCCTCTAACCCGTGTTCAGGAATAGACTTGTCCACCGTTATCAGGTGTGCAACCTAGATTCGATGTGTGAGTAATCGTAGTAAAGCTTCGGTGAATTAGGTGCACGACAAATAAAATAGACAAAACATTAGTGAGAAGACTCTGATGATGTTTACATTTATGTTTGATTTTCACAATTATTATTTGAATGATATGTAAGTTTCCTATTAATTCTCTTGTTAACAAGTGGTGAAAATTATCTTAACGACATTAGCAAGTATATCAATGATCATAATTTCATAATGATAAATAAATTAAAAAACGGGGAAGCAAATATTATAAAATAATAATTAAATATTGAAGCAAAAATACTAAAACGGAATGCCAAAAGGTCGTAGGTCCAATGACTTGAAATATTTTTTGAAAAAAATCAATTTGTTTATATTTTAGGAGAGATTTTTTTAAGAAAAGGATTGTTGAATTAATAAGAATAAGAGATGAGCAACATATATGACTTGGAGAGGAGTTTTTGTTTCAAGGAACATAAATAAAGAAAATATTATTTTCACTATTTTATTAGATAAAGAGGACAATGATATAAAAAACACAAATAAAAATTAATGATTTTGTCTTTGAATAAAATTGAATAAGTCAAGATCAACCCATTACGTGTATAAAGTATAATATAAAAAAATACGTTCGTTCTATTATATATCAGAAATTTTCTATAAAAATATTATATTAGGAGTCATGTAGACATTTTATTATACATCCATCCAGTATCCAGTTTTTTATAATGTATAGAATATTAAAATGATAAATTGTCTTCGATTATACGAGAATTTCACTAACATACTTAATTTAATTGGTAAAACTTGACTAAGTTTCGAACCATGTGAACTCGACGACGTAGATAAGCCTAAGTAAAAATCTAGGAAGCACGGAAACTCCCGTGACATGTCATTTCCGCGTTTCCCATCCGTTTCGGAAACGGAAACTCTAGGATAGCCCTACGAAACGTTTCCGTGCCGTTTCTGCAATTAATGGAAGTTGAAAACTCGTTTCCGTAAGTTCCGGAAACCGTTTCCTAGTAATTCCTCACATCGAAAGACCAAATTTTAATTCATTCACCAAATTAAACTTTCTAATATATTCAAACTACTAAGATTTTAAAACCCCAATTCATTATTTATATTATTAATAATATTATTATATTATAAAAACTTGTTTTATTCCATTTTATATACTTACATTATTACGATTTAGTAAATATGACATAACTTTCAGACTTCATGAAACTTTATTGTCTTCGATAACCATATTTACTTTTGTTTAATGTTTTGAAATAACCATTACTCACGTAGATTTGCTTTATCATCAATAAATTTATTTTAAAATTCATGTTTTTTAGTATTTTATATAAGAATGAAATAATATATACGAAATTTTATATTTTTCATATCTATAAATATACCTCTAAATTTTTATTATTTACGCGTTTCCCCACAGTTTCCGAACTTATATTTTTTAGAAAGGGCGTTTCCCCGTTTCCGTCTCCTTTTCCGTGCTAGATAGGCAAAAATAATAGCTTAGATGTACATCCAATTGGACTCAAATATCACTTGCATTTTGTATCTATGATTTGGTTTTTCTCACTACTAACTTGTTTAAAATTTATATATGCACCTCTTATGGCATTAGTGTCATTGATGCAATCTCGTGTGAAAAAGAAATATAAATGCTCTTGGAAGTTAGAGCCATTTTATCAAGCATATGTGTGACATTGGGACATATTAGACAAATTGATTGAGCAGAAACTTTACTCTTAAATTGAAAAGATGTGGTGGTTTCCTCGTGTAACTTAAGGAAAAATGTATCAATACTCTAACCCGCTCAGTTGAGTTATTGTTGTTTGATATTGCTAATATTATTTCCTCCATTACTCAACACCTGGATATTCAATAAAGGTCTAAAAGTCTATTTGGTTGTGTGAATGACATTTCATGTTTTTTAGAGGCAATACTACATTTTTTAGGAAAAATGGATTGTACAACATAAAAAAGTAGATGAGCAACACAAAGATGTGTTATGTAGATGAAAATCCCTATTACTTCATCGAGCAATGAAACATGACATTGCATTATCTTTCCGAGGCATCAAATTGAATATACAAGAGGAAAAATATTGTTTTAACTCATTACAATTCGAAATAAACGATGTGAAATAAGAAAAATGACATCATTAGTGAAGGCATCAAATAAGATGTCAATTTTCATAATCACATTTGTGTAGACAATCTCTTTTAACCCATAATGCATCTTTAACGAAAAAGAACTTCATCATCTTTTAAGGACACATGCGTTGTGAGCTTTTAGGATCTAACATAAATAAAATTTTTAATCGCATTTCGAACAAAGCAATTCACTTGTCAATACTAAAGATTATTGCATCCTAATTACATTTTGACATGTGTGACATGGAGGAAATCCCAACACGCGTAACAAATGGAAACAAAGAATTACACATCCGAGAGCCCACAAAGTGTTGTTATCCATCCACATTCATCGCCTGAATAAGAGGTTGACTTGAAACATGTTCGTCATTCTCTTCTACCCCAGCTTGTTTGCTTTTCATACGTCATTGTGTACATGTCGAGAACTCAAAACAAACTATAGTTCTTGGTTGTGTAACTATGAGTTCCATACTAACTTGATCCTAATCGCTCCATATGGCAAACAACATAAATTTTTTTGAAATAGACATATATGCCCTTGAAATTCATTATTCAATCGATTATACTTAAATAAATTAAACTCTAGATTAATTAAGAAATAACTATTAAACTTATAGTAGATGTATCGGAGACTCCTCCCACCAATCAAGCATAGGTCAAACTCTCGAATTCTTGCTAGGCTTAACAATAACAATATGAGAGAACATCTACCAAGGATAGTTATATATCCATGCCATTGTAATAAACCAAGACAAACAACCTCAAGGTATCTCAATACTTCATCCTCTAGTTTCTTTACCCATTACCTTCACTCAAAACTTTCGACTTAAGCATCATACTAATTACGTCAACAACTTGGCTTGCTCCTCTAACCCTTCATTATCTTGGAGATCAACTCAGCTCAGATAAACAGCGTCAAAAATCAATTATAATCACAATGTTATATTATATATGATAACTTAGTGAAAGATTGAAAAATAAAATCTGGTTCCATGTCCAATCTTCGAAATTGAATTGTGTATTGCCTTGACCAAATTATGTATGCAAGAAAAAACAAGGTTAGAGGGGCTAGCTGTGTGACCGGCGTAGCCTCTCCGATGCTTAAATTAGCGACGGAATTAAGAGAGGAGGCAGAGAATAATAAGAATTAAGAATTAGATATAAGAATGAGATATCATACCTTTGAGGTTTAGAGCCTTTATATAGATCTCAATGAGTTCTAAATAGATTAGGATTAGGAGTTTTAGTTGAATAAAGATTGTATTTGTTATTATCTGTAAGATAATCCATGTATAATTCGATATTTATCTTGAGGAGAGATTTTCGAGATTCATTTTTGATAGGATTTATTTCTTGAGTTATCAGAAGTCCCTCCTTTAGACAGTTTGAAGCCTTTTAAGGTTGAAGGTGTTTTTTTGCTTTGCAGGCCGTTTTGTAGGCTTTCATCGTTTTGACACACTCATTGAGGCGAATATGATATCCATACAATCACCATCATATGGCAGTGTGACTGTCTAAATAGGTCCGCTTTTGGCTCGTCGGCTATGCGATATGCTACCATAGGATTATTTCTTACAGCTGTTGATAGATACGCTTTTGGCTCGTCGCCCATGATTGGTGGTATTGTGCCACTGGATTCGTTAGCCCACATGTGATTTTCATAAAGATATCAACTCTCTCTTTGAGTGTGCTTAACGGATGATGTATTGCTAGATTTCTTAGCTATGTTTTCTCAAGTTGAATCCTTACATAAAGATATAAGTACTCTTTGCATCGTTGTGATCTTATCAAATTGTTGTGCTCTAGGACTTTAATTAAAATCCCCGTTAGTCAAATAGGACAAACTTGATGAGAGTTTGGCACTTTTAATGACACCTGCATCTTCAAAAATTAATTATTTTCGATATACGTCACCGTTTTGAATTTTATTTAATTACAAACATGAGTTCTCAATTGTATGGAAACAGATTGATTTTCAATAATAAAAAGATTATATATTTGTTTATCTGTGCAGTCGAAGTCTTGTGTTTCGAACTGAAATTCTCGCCTGAGCAAGTAAATTCAATTCCACGCTCACCGCACAATTGAAAGATTGGAAAATAAAATCTGATTCCATGTCCAATCTTCGAAATTGAATTGTGTATTGCCTTGACCGAATTATGTATCTGCAAGACAAAACAAGGTTAGAGGGCTAGTTGTGTTACCGATGTAGCCTCTCCGATGCTTAAATTAGCGACGGAATTAAGAGAGGAGGCAGAGAATAATAAGAATTAAGAATTAGATATAAGAATGATGATCTCATACCTTTGAGGTTTAGAGCCTTTATATAGATCTCAATGAGTCCTAAATATATTGGGATTAAGAGTTTTAGTTGGATAAAAATTGTATTTGTTATTATCTGTAAAATAATCCATGTATAATTCGATATTTATCTTGAGAAGAGATTTTCGAAATTTATTTTGGATAGGATTTATTTCTTGAGTTATCACTTATTTCAATATATCAATAAATCCTACCAACGAGTCGGAATGACGTTATTGAAAATAAAATAAAATTTGGAAAACTTTGATTGGTTGAAATAAGAGTAAAATGGTGGTGAAATTGAGAGATGTTTAGCCCAAGCCCAAGCCCAAGCCCAAGCCCAAACCGGCCCCTAAAGACGTGGCCGTTGGTGATCTTCGATTGGGAAGAAAAACCTAAAGAGAGCTAAGCCATGTGGTCTCTCTCTACTCTTCGGACTCGGATCGGTATCAATGGCGGATTTAGATACATGTCTTATAAGCCCCCTAGATTCTCCACTGCTGCTGGTTTGTGCTCTTTCTCATTTCTCATTTGATTGTTCAGCTCAAATTGTTTCAACTTTCACTTCTTCAACTTCTGCACACTTCGCATCAAATCTAGACTCGTAAATTAAAGAACAGACTAATTACAGTGTTTGAATTGTGGTCAGTGATTTTTGTAACCTCCAACCGATTTGTCGTCTCATAACCAACTATTTGTGTGATGAATTCTGCATTGCAGCCTTTATTTGCTCTATTCTTTGCAAATTAATGTGAAGGAATGTTTCTGATAGTTCTCATCTTGCCATGAGTTTCTTCAGTTTACTTTGTTTTGGAGATGTTGCAAGGCAATTTTGATATATGTAATTGAACTAACTTAATGGAGCAGATTTGGGAGAAGAGAATGAGGGAAGGGGCCATGGGGTGCCTGGAGAATATGTAGTTAAAAATTGCTTCTGAAGATGTGGATTTTGGATAGTGGTTATCAAATGTTTGTTTGTATCAATTCATATTTGTGCTCTTCTCATTGTTTAGTTTACTGTCACTTCCTTTTCGAGGAAGTGCATGACTTATGCTGGTTCCCTAAATTCGAAGAGGTGTTTATGGACAATTAGGAACCTGCAGTCACTAGTTATTACTTATTTGTATCTGGGTCAGATTTTAAACGAAAACTAAGCATTATGATCTTGGCTCTATGAAGCTTAAAATTAGTATAGAGCACATTTTCAAGCGTCAGAGCCTCTAAGTACTGTTAAAAAGATCAAGTTCTAGTTCTTTAGCAAAAAAAACCTGCTTTGGTTCAAAATTTTAGGCTCATGAAGCAAGGAAGAGCAAAAGTATGTTCCGAAAGTTTCATCAATTTTGCAGGTGGAGAAAACAATGAAATGGAGAGGAATTCCGAACCACAAGATAACACAGCGCAACCAACGGCAAATACGAGTACAAGGGATTTTTCCCAAGGAAGATTGAATTCCACGGTTGTTGCAGGTTCATTAATTTAGGTTCCACGTTCTTGCAATATTTATTTTCTGCCTACTTTGTAGATTGCTCAGTTAGTAGCAACTTTGTGCGTCTGGTTTGAAATTCCAAATTCATCATTTCTGCAGGTGAAGGAGGCAACGGATGGAAGAACATCATAGAACGAATGGCGAATATGAATTCACTGGATAACTTGAGGGAACCAATGGCGAATATGAATTCACATGATAACTCGAGGGAACCAATGACGAATGTGAATTCACAGTACAACTCCAGGGGACCAATGAATTCCCCGGATAAGTTCAGGCGACCAGGGCTAAACATGAATTGGCAGGGTAACTTGAGGTGGCCAACGGCAAACATGGATAACTTGAGGGGGCCAACGGAAAACATGGATAACTTGAGGGGGCCAATGGGGAATATGAGCTCAGAGGATAACTTTAGGGGAAATGCGGGTTCTGGTAGTAGTATTCTAAGAGACACTTTCAATTCCCTGCAACAATCAGGTCCGAGAAATTTTAATAACTGGAGAAATTCTGTGAGGGGAGCAATAGAGCAAGATCCGCGATACAGCATAGAGCGAGATGCTCATTTTGTGCTGATACAGCTGAAGCGAAACAACACCCATATTAATGTGACCGATGCGAAAGGAGATACCAAGTTTTGGACCGCATCGGGCAACAAAAATGTGGGTGGCGGGGGAAAAGTGACTCAATATGCTGCAGAAGCTACAGCGGAATACGTTGGACGCAGAGTCAGAGAAATGGGGTTGAAATCTGTGGTGATGAGAGTGAAAGGTTTCACTTACTTCAAGAAGAAAAGGCAAGCAATCATGAGCTTCAAAGAGGGTTATTCTAGTTCTCGAACTGATCGAAACCCTATTGTATACATCGAAGATGTTACTCGCAAGCCGCATAACGGTTGTCGCCTGCCAAAGAAACGCCGTATTTAGATTAATGTGTTAGGTTTTTTTTTGTTATAATGGAGGATGTTTTCTTAAAGGTGATCCCATCAGTTTATAGTTCCCAGATATATTTCTTTGATATTTCGAGTTAACATTTATGCTGTAGTTCCTCATTGGTTGCGATGATTTTCCTTAGAATACTGTTGTAACGAGTGTTTAATTCTTCTGTAGGTTAAAGGCAGCTAGCTATATTAGAGGAATCATTTTGGAAATTGAGTTGATTTTGTATTTCAATTTCAGAAATCAAATTGTATTTCAAGTTTAATTTGTTCTGGTGGTTAAAAATTTGCAGTCTTATCATTCATTATGCAGCAGTCCTTGTAACCTGTCAAAAGTTGTATAGTTTAATGAGACATTTAACTCGATGCAAGTTTTCAATCATTTTGGTAAATCATTCTCGTAATTACAAAAATTATTGAACAAATTATCATATAACTCAATGCACTTGATATTTGAACAGAAAATCTCATTATTTTAGAGATCTTTAGTAGATTGTGGGTTCTAGGATTATGTTCATGTAGAACAGAGGATCATATAATTCAAAGCAGCTTTCAATCATTCTCATATTTTCTTCACAAACATATGGGAATTACAACATTGATTTGTTTATAAAGTAAATCAGAAATAATTTCAACTTCATGAAAGAAAATAAATATTAAAAATCAGAAATATGTGAATAACTCGATAAAGGTGGCAATAATTATATATATTGAAATTTTCATAAGCATCCAAAACAATGTTTAGGAGCTAATGGCAGTTTCAACTTTCAAAGTGTGAAAGTAGCACAAATTCTCATATAGTAACCAGTTGAGAATGAGAAAAAAAAAGAGGCCAGTTGCATATTTGCTGCTGTTTTTGAATCTTATGCTCTTTTTCTATACAACTTTGGAGTAGATTTCTTTCTGGGCTTCACTGTCTGCCTTTTTTGCTTTTCATTGTTCTCTAGTGATTCAACTTCCTTGTTAACAGCTGAATCATCTTTCTCGTCATTTTTCTCAACAAAGGGCTCATCACTTGATTTCATTTCACTCGCATGCGGCTTGGATGTTTCGATGCTCAACAAGTTACTTGCCTTGGCCCTTCTTGAGTTTTGCTTCTTGGACTTGTTTTGGGCTCCACGTGTATTCTTTTCCTTGAAAGAAGCATCTTCATCCGCAACATCTACTTGTGTTTCAATCTCGTATGTTTCAAAGTTCGATGCTTTGTTTGCCTTGGCTTTCTTTGGGTTTTGCTTCTTAGTTGAACGAGACTTAGCCTTATTTTGGTTTGTAGATGCATTCTTTGCCTTTGCAGAACCTCCTTCCTCAGCAACATCTGCTTGTGTTTTACTTGATAATGGCGATGATACTTTGAAAGTGTAAACCTGCAAAAGGATCAATCTTTTTCATTTGTGTGCAGATCCTTGAGAAAGTGGCATGCATGTCTATACATAATGTTAAATTCCTAATAAGCCTCTACGTTACAAGACAGCAAACATAATGTTGGTTATCATTGAAAGCTTTTCCTCTATTATAGCTAAAAATATCTTCAACAAGGTGAACTTAATAAGATGAAGAAGACTCATGACATGATGTAGATTGGAGTATATTCCTGATGTTAGACTGTTGACCGTAAGAATCAGGGCAATGAGAAATCCCGAACTACACAGGAGGGTATGATGAATAAATCCACATGTATATTTGCTCCATTCTTCACTTGTAGTATTTCTGTGGAACTAAACATGTATTTACATGATAACACTCATGCACTTGGGTATATCCAGTTAGGGAAAATATATATAGGGTGAATAGTGAATACTGTGGCAACAAAATAAGAGAACCAATTATATAAATGATTTGAGGAATTTGAATGGTTTGGTAAATTGATTAATCCAGTTGCAAAGTAAATGAATAATCCACTAGATCAGAAGTAATTTGCTAAAAGAATGGAGAAAAAACACTTAAATACACTTAGTGACCGAGGTCTCTTGACTATTAGTTAAGACGGAAGCCGTAGACTCTAGAGGTCACAGCCTTACAGGTTCGAGTCACGTCCAGGGTGGGTTGAGGATTTTCTTTCCATTTAATAGGCAAATTTACAAAAAACACTTATATACACTTGACCTCAATTAAACCCAATCTACATTTCTCTCAAAAGGAAAATGTATTGTTGATAGCAATATCATAAAAACAGTAAACTTTTATGCCAATTTATACACAAAATTCCAATTGGGAAATCAATACTACAATGGTGTAAAACAATTAACAATTGCATTTTGAAGTCAACACATAGCACATCAAAGGCTACCATACTCGATTTTCCATCGGTCAAGTAAGACAGATATGTAATGAATGACGCATTTTAGGTTGGTGTGATTTTGAATAAAATGGTTGAACAAACATATAAAACGCATGTTCATATATCTAATTCACACTAGTCTTGAAAATTTGCTAAACCAAATTCATGACTGAAACCACTTGAAATAATGCAAAAGGAAAAGGTATTTATGTTTCGAAGCCAACCTTAAATTTGTTTGGTTCCACCAATTCAAACACAACAGCATCACCATCATCTAATTTATGGTCCAATGCGAATCCCCTCCAACCTCCACTTAGCCCAGTCCTGCTGCCTAGGTATTTGGCATCACATATTGAGCCATCTTCATCTTCAAGTATCATATCCAAGTCTTTTTTTGGCAGATGATCTTTGCAGAATTTAGTGGGAAGCCCCTTCAATTTATAGTGAAACAAATAATTAGAATTTCTTGCCTAAGTATTGGAATTTTCTTCATCAAATTGAGCATACAAATATTGTTAAACGTGCAAATGAATCACAGTTCTCTTTTATGAACATCGGAGAACTTCCGGAATCAATAATTCTTTTTTGACTTACCAACCAGAAACAGCTATAAACATGGGACCGAACCATTGATTTCACAAAAGATGGGTTCCCAGATTGCAGGCTAGTTTGAAATTCCTCAGCAGTTCTAAGAGCACGAACTCTATCTTCATATGCAGCAAGTTTAACTTCAACCAATGGTCTTGCAATATAGCTGAAAATTCCGAAGAATTATTTAGACAGTCTATTAAATGCAGCACATAAAGCAACTGATGAAACACTTGTATTTCACAAGACAAACCCTTCTCTACCTTGTCCATGATGATGATGATGAGCTAGCCCTTGCTTTCTTCCGCCCATGTGAAAGGTCAATATCTGACTGGAACTAGAAACAAGTGAAAATAATCACTTAATAAGGCATATTATATGAAATTAATCACCCAAATTGTAGTCATTGATACGTACTTCCTCTTGATATGAGGTAACCGTATTGCGTGCACGAGAAGAGCGTCTTGGTTCAGTAACCTCAGTATTAGCTGCACTTGATTTTAACAGGCGTGGCTTGATAAGAAAAGGAATAGTAAGTTCGCAGTAGAATTTCCTCAAACACACTCCAAAATATGTGCTATACCAGGAACAAATATTAAGGCTATACATTACATTACTATCACATAACTTGACAACTGATTCATGTGATTTGATATTTTGCACTTAACAAACACATTTGGACTAAAGAAATCAGGCTAGAGGAAAACAGAAGAACTTGCTACCTTGGGCGTTTTCTCAGGGCTGGAAAGTTTAGAGAGACTCTTTGAGATGTCTAAAATCCCCAACTCCTAGCAAGTTCATAATAGAAATGATAAATCGTCATTGAATTTTCATTTCTTAACTTGAAGATAATGAAAACATATAGAGAGCGGAGAAAAAGATGTTTGAGCACCTCAAAGCGCTTCTTGTTTTCGTCAAGGCGTTTTTTGCGAGCTTCCTCATAAATATTTGAATTGCCATTATCCACCACCATGATTAAGCACAAGCACAGCGAATTTTCTATGAAGATGGAATACAATTGCGAAAAAGCACATAGAAAAAATCAGAATAAATGAGTTCGCAGCTACTAAGTTTTAGACTACAGCTGAGATTTTCATTTTTGGTTTTGCGCAGAGAAAACGAAACTAAAAGAAGAATGAAAAAAAAAAACAGGTAGCAGTGTAACATCAAATTGGACTATATGAACCTAATTGCGAAGTTTATCACTAGATCTGAGTATTGAACGACATCCAAACTCTAATCTAGTTAAAATCTACCCAATCATACATAAATCTAAACGAAGATCCCTGCTTTACAACTAACCTGGAAAAGAACGAACTGAATGAAACGATGAGAGAGCCAGCGAGGACTTGAAGGAGACGCCGGAAGAATGGATGCCGAAGCTACAATGTGTTAGGGAGGGCGGAGCAGCCAGAAAAGGTACAAGTGCGACAAGGGTTCTGTCCTTGAAATAATAAAAGGCGCTACTTTGTTTTCATTTCCCGCCCAAATCCTCCTCACCCTTTCAAATTATTGTTTTTATTTAATTGATAATGTCTTGTCTTTCCTATGTTGATAATTTTACCTTAAACCTAGGAAACCAATCAATAAATTGAGACCAACTTTGCTAAAACATTATTTTCATAAAAACTAAAATCAAGTGATTAGATTGTCTCACTTGTAAACCCAGCTTAAACGAAATCAATCTCCGTATCGGTGTTTCTAATTGTTTCACTCATGCACTTTTAAACAAATGTTATTGAATGAGCTATCAATCTGCAGACCATTCATAAATTTTAAATGTTATTAAATGAGATATTGCGTATGCAAACAATTTACACAATGAAACAAATTATAAAAAAAGGACAAAAAATATCAACATATGTTTTTATTACATGATATCGCCATTCTCGCCATACTTTATTCCGCAAACCAATTTAACCAAAGCGCATAATATCTCGGTCGCGATTCGGACACCATTAACTTACACCCTTAATAAAAGCTGCAATTCTCTTGAGCAAGTCCTTAGCATAATGTTTGTCCGAATTGAACAAATGAAACACATGACCCTCTCCTTTATGTTCAACAATCTCAACATTTCCACCCCATCCACTCCTCTTCAAACTCTCGTAATAATACCAACCCCGCGCTCTCAAAAAATCCTTCTCTGCGACAAAAACAACAACCCTACCACACCCTAACCTACTAAACCCACCCATATCCACGGCCGGGTTCATCCTAACATCGTCACACCCGCTCGAACTAGGGTTCGCAAAAAGCCAACCCTGCTCGATTTTCGACCTCACTTCTCTATCCCTAACTTCATCTCCGATCGGTTCCTTTCCCCAGAAATAAGGGTGTATCAAAACGATCCCCGCAACATCAACCTCGACTAGCTTCTCCTCTCCATATCTCATCGCGATATTGTGCGCTATATTGGCGCCCGCGCTGTCCCCTGCCAAGAAAACCCTACACAAGTTGGTGTAGCAGTTGATCCACTCTTCAGGGCCCTTGCGGCCGAAATGGGAAGCAACCCATTTGAGGGCTTCCCACGAGTCATCATATGCAGCCGGGATATGGTGCTCCGGTGCCCTTCTGTATTGGACCGAAACCACGAGGATGTTCGCCTCCGCGGCTAACTTGTTGCAGAAGTTATGGTAGTTTGGAGAGAAGGGGCTCTCGATCATGAAACCGCCGCCGTGGTAGTAGATGAGAAGAGGGAGCTTTTGATCGTTAGGGTTGAGATTGTGAGGGAGATAAAGCCTAGTGGATAAGTTGAGTTGGTGTGAATAGACAACATCTTTTGATTGGACATTGGTTGTTGTCGGGTCCAAGGAAGCAGGAATCACTTCAGTTCCCATGAATCTCTCAACTCTGCCGTCTTTGTATGTGCGAAGAACTGGTGATAGATCTTTATCAATTTCAGAAGCCATTGATTAGTTGAAATTGATTCAGTTTGGTTGAGGAGAAGAACAAAGGATGGAGTTGATTTACAATTAATACACCTGGCTGTTCTATATAAACTACTAATAATAAGGAAAATATAAATGTGTGATTGTCACATGCAATGTGTTTTTTTGTTTAGATAGGAAAATTTGTGTAATAAAGACAGATAATTAATGACAAAGTTCAGAATTTTTAATTAGAAAATGACAAAATTCGGTTCTGATTTTGAATGTCAAAATTTTGGTTTTCAATTGAATTTTTTTGTTGATCTAGAAGAAAGGAACTACATAAATTATGAATACATATGAAGCAAATCAAAATGTGAGACGGTCAAAAAGACAATGACACTGAGAGGGTGACATTTTAACAACCCAATTGATTAATTTTAACAAAAGACATATATGATGATACATAAAAAAGATCCAAACAAAAGCTTGATCATTGTCAATAAAAAGGAAAAAAATAATTTCATTATTGAAACTGGTTTCTCTCCAATTTATGGAAGCTCACCGATAATTGTAGGGTAGATCCTCTCACGTGGATTTTAGATTTTAACAATGCACTATTATATCATTTTGATTAATTATGTTTTATAGATTGTTTATCAATATTTTGTCTAGATCCGTGATCTAGATCTGCAACAACTTTCTTAGTCACAGGTAAAAGTAGGGGTGAGTAAAACTCGGTTCGGTTCAAAAACCGAACCGAAAATCGAAAGGGGGGAATTTCAGAATCGAAAACCGAACCGAATTATTTCGGTTCGGTTCGATCCGAACCGAAATAATTCTGTTTGGTTTTCGGTTCAGTTTTAAATCAAAATTATATTTTTTTTATTTTAAATTAATTTTTTTCCATATATTAATTTTTTTAACATAAAATAACTAAAAATCAATATAAATAATTTTTAACACATGTAACTTATTGTTGATTTGAAAAAAAAACCTTAATTTTCAAGTATT
>CATIWQ010801518.1:0-16905 GCA_949673415.1 Euphorbia schlechtendalii
AGATGTTCAATTATTCGCTGCTGAGCAACACATGAAATAACTTTTCTAAACCTAGCTCAAATGAATTAAGACAATCATATAAACCTGGACAACGTCAATACTATGCTTAGTACGGGTTGCTCTCACATAGCCACATTTAGCAAGTTACCATTCCAAAAATGTTGGCTCACTAAACAGCGTTATATCACAGATCCAATGATTATACACGATATTGTTAACTCTGAAACTAATCTTAAAATTAACTCCAACGCATATAACTTGATTAATATAAAAGACTTAACACGAAGCTCGCATTATGACACATAGACATATCATAAACTTCGAAATAGAAAGTATAAGTAGAAAGCAAAGCAAAGTTGTAAGGTATGCAAGTGAAAGCTAAGTAGAGAGTTCGCAACGTTCATAAGTGTTAGCGAGAAAATGTTTAAGTGATTCGAATCCTTGTTTCGATCACTAGATTTCTCTATATTCTCGAGCGACTGTTGTATAAGTGTACTTGCAAATCACTTATCAATAAAAGTTTTCGTTTTTCAATATTCGTTTGTTCGATATTCACAAAGAATAGCATCCTAGCGGAGGTTCTGTACGGGCCGAGACTGAATTCAAAGCAGATGCAAGAATTGCGGGAATTGACGACTCCCATTAAAGAGTGGATAAGATTTGATCAACTTTAGCTTTCACTTGCATACCTTACAACTTTTCTTTGCTTTCTACTTATACTTTATATTTCGAAGTTTATGATATGTCTATGTGTCATAATGCGTATTTTGTGTTAAGTCTTTTATGTTAATCAAGTTATATGCGCTAGAGTTAATTTTAAGAGTAATATCAGGGTTAACAATATCGTGTATAATCATTGGATCTGTGATATAATGCTGTTTAGTGAGCCAACATTTTTGGAATGGTAACTTGTTAAATGTGGCTATGTGAGAGCGACCCGTACTAAGCATAGTATTGATGTTGTCTAGGTTTATATAATTATCTTAATTCATTTGCGCTAGGTTTAGAAAAGTCATTTCATGTGTTGCTCTACAGCGAATAATTGAACATCTGGGTATTTAGATTCGAGTCTGTTAGATTAGTTTAGTGAATCGTAACATCTTTGTTGAACTTGCATTCTTTCTCTGCTATCCTTATTTCGTAGGGAAAATCTATATATTTAGATTCTTTAATCTTTCATACCTATATTTACTCATTTTTCATTCTAATATTTCTTTCCTAACTTTTACTTCAATATATTTTATTTTCTTTATTTTTTCTTCCTTGTTGATCTTTAGAACTAGTAATTCCTTATGGGATCGATATCTTTTAAAACTACATCGCAACTGTATACATGCAGTTATCATCATTTTTCTATTTGATAAGAGGTACTGACAACACCTATATTTTTCATGAACAAATTTTTGGCACCATTGATATATAACCAAATCTTGTGAACAAACTATTAAACTTATTAGTAGAAAAGTGGTGAACAAGGATCAGTGCTGGTAAAAGAATACGGAGAATGCTAGCATTCGGTATACTACACCAGCAAGACATTGAGAGGCACAGAAATCAGATACCCGCCAATTGAGAAGTTGGCACTAGCACTCGTCTCTGCAACCATCCGCCTTCAACCTTATTTCTAAGGCCATACTGTAGTCATGAGAATGAGCTATCCATTGAAGAAGGTCCTGCAAAGGCCTGAAACATCTGGCCAACTGACCGAATGGACCATCCACCTAGACGAATTTGACATAAGATTTGAAGCATAAAAAACTCTAAAAGTGCAAGTATTAGCGAATTTTGTGATCGAGTTCGTAGGCCTTAACCCAGAGGATGCTCCGAAAACAAAAGAATGGACCGTGAACATATACAGTGCCTCATCACAAGAAGGAGAGGGAATATGAGTTGTGATCAACGAACCTGAGAAAATAAAATTCACCTATGCGCCCAAACTCACCTACCAGGTAACCAAAAATGCGGTGGAGTATGAAGCGATGATCAAAGGGCTCAAACTCATTTAAGAAATCTTCCCAAACCGCGTGAAGATCATGAGCAACTCAAAACTCATATCTAACCAAATCAACAAAAACTTCACCACCAAAGAGGCGGGAATGATGAAGTACCTTGAGAATGTCTAAAAGTTGATATCTGAGATCGAATCCAAGGGAACCGCCTGGAAGGTAAAACACATATCTCAGGTGAATAACAAAGAGGCAGATCAACTTACAAAGGTCACCTCAACAAAGGATGACTGGAGATCACTTCCATGCCCATTTGAAGTCATCTAAATGCCATTAAGCGAGATGAAAGACATCATGTTCCTGGAACAAACTGAGCTTGGATGGATGGAACCAATCACCAACTACTTAGCCCATGATAAGCTACCGAGTGACAAGTTAAAAGCGGCCAAGATAGTAAAGCAACCAGCGAGATACGCGGTGATTGATAATCAACTCTACCCGCAATCTCACATATATGCTCGGCTTATATGCGTTATGCCTGAGGCTGACCAGTATATCATTATCGAAATGCATGAAGGCGTTTGTGGGTCCCTTCAGGCAGCAGAGACCCTCATTTATCACACAAAGCTCTTTGGGTATTACTGGTCATCCATGAACCTTGATACGGAAAAGTACATATAATTCTACCACCAATGTTAAATTCATGCAAGGAATCCCACATTCCACATGCCATGTAGAAGTCTATTCACACCAAGTGGTCATTTTCCACATGGGGGATTGACATTGCCAGTCTCATGCCTACGGTCATCTGGTAGAAGAAATTCATTTTTGTGGTGATCGACCAATTCTACAAGTGGGTAGAAGCGTTGGCGGTAAGCACCATCACCCCAAAATGGGTCATTGACTTCGTATGGTACCACATCATCATCTGTTTTGGTGTACCATAAAAGATCATCTTAGAAAATGGGTCGCAATTCATATCAGCTGAGTTTAAGGCTTTCTACAATGAGTTGAAAATTGAACAACACTTCTCATCCGTCGCACATCCACAGACGAATGGCCATGCGGAAGTTATGAACAGAACACTTGGCGAGGGCTAAAAAAGCATCTAGAAGGAAGAAAAGGTGTATGGGATGAAGAGTTGATCAACGTACTATGGTCATACCAGACGACTCCTTGCAAACTGATTAGAGAAAAACCATTTCTTCTAGTCCATGGGGTCGAAGCGGTCATACCGATTGAGATTGGCGCTCCCTTAGACCGGGTTCAATTTTACAACAAGGAACAAAACAACATCAACTTGCTTAACCACCTAAACAGTTTAGAGGAGAGGCACAAGCGGGCTTGCATCGCAAAGATAGCAACGTATCATGACAAGAGGGTCAAAGAAGTACAACTCAAAGAACGGAACCTACTCTTAAGAGATTCATCCACCTCACAGAAGCTAGAAGGAAAAGGCAAGCTAGGTGCCAGCTGGGAAGGCCCCTATGTAATCAACGAGGTCCTTAGACCTGCCCCGTATAGACTAAAAGAGACTGATGGGAAAAAGTTGCCTATAACTTGGAACATAGCCTCTCTCAAGCAGTACTTCACAACTGCATGACCATAGGGCACAACTGGGTGCACTCTTTTCCTTAATATGGATTTTCTCCCATAGAAATTTTCCATATAAGGTTTTTAATGAGGCACCCGCCCCTGATGGGTCATAAGCTAGATAACGGACCTATACACACCGGTTGATGTTATCTTTTACTCTTTTTAATGAAAAAGAAATTTGTTCAAAAATACTTGTGCAATTTAGTAGTACTGATCACACTATCTGAAATTCACTCATCTTGTTAGAAAGTTCTTAAGAAACAGAATAGCCTAGAGGGTGACACTCTTTTAAGGGAAGGTTGAGCACACGGGCTTCACGCACCCGGCTCCCACCATTTACTACGCGGCTCAGTATGGCAATCGATTATAGCTTCTTTTAGTGTTATAAGAATCTAAGAGACTGTTCGCTTTAACTTGGTTACTTTTTTATAAATGTATAACTTTAAAAGGATAATACAACAAACAAAATGAAGTAACACAGGGTTGAAAGAAAAAACACTACTCGACTTAGTACGGTAGTTGATTATATCTTCTTTATGCATTTCAAAAGATGGCTCACCTGAACTTGATTATTTTTCATCACTTCTTGTTAAAAGCATGATATGGAAAATGCAACAAGCAGGATGAAATAATAAAATTGGAGAAGCAAAATAATATTATAAAGTATAGGTCATAGGACCAAATCACCACAAAGGGTTTACAAGAATATTCACTACACAGGCTTAAATTACAAAATTAAAATCTAAGGCTGTTGAGGAGGAGAAGAAACTTAAACAGCCGGTTCCTCCACATTCTTGGCGAAGGAAATCACCGGCTCGCCACCATTCTGGATGACTTATTTTGCTTCTTGGTCAGCCAGCTCTTGGCGCTCCTTTTCCCTTTGTTGAGCACCTCCATGACGAGGTCAGCTGAATGAAGAGTTTGGCTTGCAAGCAGCACCCATTCTCCATTAAGATAGCCGCATTCTAGAAGACAATTGGTAATCACCTCAGCCACCGCCATGACATTCTTCCTCTCCTCCTTCGATCTCCCCAAAGCTTACTCTAGCTCGGTGGTTCTCACGGTCGCCTCCTCGAACTTCTTGGCAAACTCGGTCGCCTTCTCAGCCTCCTTCTTTGCCTTCACGCGAGTGTTTTCACCCTCCTTCACCTTCCGAGTGGTCATAGCAAGCTTGGCTTCAAGGTTCTTCACCCGATTGGCAGTCATCTTATACCTCATCTCGAAGTAGGAATCCTTGCAAGCCCACTTTATTAGCTCACTCGTCCTTGACATCCCCTAAAACATGAACAGGTGGACTGTCAGTATAAGTCGTGTGATAAAATCTTGAAGAAAAATACAAGATATCACTTACAAAGGTGAGGTATTGAAAAAGGACGGTTATCAGGATGGCCATTACCTCATCCTTCAGTTTCTCCTCATCCTTGGGGAGAGGAAAGCAGCTCCTAAGGAGGGATTGGATCCTGAGGTCCTGATAGTCGGCATCTGGCACCTCCTTCACAAACACATCCACCAAAGAGTGCTTTTGTGGAAATTGGATTGAAGATTGAGGAGCCGTCTCAGCCACCTGACATACATAAAATGATCAAAGTCAAATCAATGCAAATGAACTAAGAAGATGGATAAAAAAAGATGTATCAAGTTTTAAAAATACCTGAGCCACCTTCTACTTCTTTGCAGCTGGATCGTTAAATAAATTAGCTAAAGGATGCTTGGATACAAAAGAGCCCACACCCGCCTCAGGCCGGCTCTTGACTCCCACTTTCATCACTACCGGTTTGGTCCTTTGATTCCACATAGCCTTCTTCTTAGTCGCTAAAAGATCAGTAGTGAATTGTTCAGGAGTGGACATGCCTAAAACAAAAATAGACAAAGATTGAAAAGATAAGTACCAGTCGGTGGATCATGGTTCTGCAAGTAAACTATCTCGTTATTGTTAGGGTCACGAGCTAAAAGGTGGTGACCTTAAATTGACTCCCACGCGATCGTGCTCAACCTCTACATGTTGGGCTTCAAATCCTTAAAAAATTCTACCCTAGGATTAGAGACCCGGTGGGCTTTCCTAGATAAATTAGCCAGCTTCTCAATTGACCACTTGGTAGGAAAGGTGGGGTGATTCTCATCTATACGGATGTAGAGCCAAAACTCTTTGAAATTGTGCTTCGAATCGGGCCTCCCATAAAAATAGAAAAACCCTGAGCCGGGTGGCTTATTCAGCTAATGATGATCCTCCCCTTTATTCTTCTTACTGTTACACAACTTCCGAAAGAACATAGGACTGAACTCAAATCCGGCATCAAAGCATAACTAACAGTGACCCATCACATCTACCCACATGTTTGGGTGCAATTCAGCCAGGATTATCCCCCACACGGTTAAAAAATCACATATCGACTTAGGGAGAGGATATCTGAAGCCGCTATGTAATGTATCCATATATACGTTGAAATGGCCACGCGGAGGAGCATTCACTTGTCGATTCTCCAACAGGAGGAGGACATGACATTGTTGCAGCTAGTCAAACATTACGGCTTTATGGGTGATGTGAAGCTCATGGACCATAGTAACCATGTCATCCACCCGGGGGGTCATCCATCTCTCCCTAACTGGTGCAATTGATATAGAAGCTTCATCGCCTGGCTAGGCTCTTGGCAAAGCTTGCTCATCAGGCTCAACAGCTGACTCCTCTACAAGGTTTTTCCCCTTGCTCCTCCTCCTATTGGAAAGGTAGTTCATGGGTAGATAGATCCATCCATCGGCCGGATGACTCCCCACTCTTAGCATCGCGCATACGCTCAATCTTAGACGCGCCACCCCTCATTTGACTAGATACGGTATTTTCAGAGGCCATCACTCGGTTCATAGTCTTTTTTAACCTAAAAAGTTTAAGTTTTGGTGAGGCGGTAGCATTTAGAGGTTTTGTTAAGTATGTGTTATAAATATGCTCTTCCATCCATCCCAACCACTCGCTACCACTCTATTATTAGTATTACTACCGAATGGGCAAGACTGAAATTCTACTATCTCCATGAGTCGGCCGTAAAGCTACAAACAGCAAATTTAAGATTTCAAAATCCTCTCAAGGTTAAGTTTTGAGGGGAAAAATCAAATCAAATGATTTTTACTTAGCTAACAATCAAAAGGGCATGAACACAACTAATATTCTAGAATTGGCATACGGAGTAAAACGTGAAAAAGACTAAAGCTTCATTCAAGTAACACCGAATTATGCAAAGAAATGCGCAAATCAAAAGAGAAAGGAGGAAATAGAACACTTACTTGATTATGCAAAAAGGTCACTGATCGGAGTAAGAACAAGGCTATTAAGTTGTCTAAGGATGCCTTAAAAATTGCTAGAAAAATTAGAAGCTTTGAGAGAAATGAAATGCAAAGGTGAGAGAGAGAGAAGATCACAATGCTTTTATGGGGATGATTGGATATCTGAAAAGGTGCTTCATCTCCATCGTTTGATCTTGGGCACGTGACCTCACATCAACAGCGTAGATCTCTCCCGCATAACAACTGTAATCAAACCAGGGAGAGTTCAAGCGACTCGACTGAATCTTTGAATTTCAAGCAACGCAACCACACATAAGCGACGCGGTCATATTTATAGCCCACTCGGCCGGAGTCATGAACAAACCCAACGATACAGATTTAAGCAACTCGGCTTGGAGCTCTTTGATAAGCAAACAATGCGATCGCAAAGACAAAAACTACTCACTCGGTCAAAGAAAGACCTAGAAGGACTTTCCCGTGCTTATGGGGGGCTTCTGATCACCCAACATGGTTCACACCTAGTGCATATTCCCCACTCGTCCATCACCGCGTGGTGACCAGGTCCCACCAGGTGACTGGAGCAGCGAAGAAAGCCCTCCTCAAACGTAGAGATGCTAGATCATCTCCTATTCTTATCCAACTAACAAAGGATTCAATCCTAGTTAGACACGACCTCCTTCAAGAAAGAGATGCACTTCAAGTACGAGTGAGCCTCTATTGGTAGAGATTGCCTCCATCACTACTCGGGCTCTTCCATTACCTATATATACAAATCTCAACCACATATTAGAGGTACATAATTCTCACTTGATTTCTACATTATTATTCTGCCTCATCTCTTAAATCCATCGCTAACTTAAGCATCAGAGAGACTAGTCCGGTCACACGGCTAGTTCTCATAGTCACCCTTTGTTTTGCAGGTTCCCACCACCGCACAATGCGTACTACACAAGATCAACATTCTGAAAATAGGTGCGTGAGAGTCAATCTCTCATCCCAATCTTTCACTGACTAAAAATTTAGTGGTCCAAACCCGGCACTACCCGTATAAACATTTTGTCGGGTTCGAGCTCTTTATAAATAGCTGAAACACAAACTTGACCCGCATGCCTACAAACTTGTAAAAGGATTTTACTTTTTATTTTAAAAAAAATTATATCTATATTTTGTAAAATAATTTACAAATAAACTATAATGTGAAGAACTAAATTAAATCTAACATTTATATTTTTTCAAAGAAATTAAAGTAAAATAAACTATAAATGTGTTACATTCAAATTATATATAATAAATTGACATTTATATATTTATTTATATGATTTTTGATCGAGTTCGAGTTTTATATAAACCCCAAACTCATGTCATATATTGATCGGATTACGATGGAGTTGAACCGAATTGAATCTTTATTTCATTTTTCTCGCTCAAACCCAATCCGTATTAAATCGGACATGGACCAGGTTTGCTGGCCAACCGGCTGCCGAGGTATAATTTTAAGAGAGAAGATGCAATTGTAACTTTGGAAGAGAGAAGAGCCGCCGCCTATTTGAAGTGCTACAATTATCTGTTCTATCTAAACTTCAACTCTTTTATCTTCTTCTCATTCGTCTTCTTCTTTCGTTAAACCCTATAATCATAAACCAGCTCTTCGCCGTTTCCGGTTCAATTTCCTCCGTTCTCCCGCGGCGGAGAGCAAAGCCATGAATCCTTCACTCCTCAGTTCCTCTTCTTCCATTTCCCCTCTTTCCACCCCTTTCCTTAACCCTACTTCTCTCCGTCTCACCCCTCCCTCCTCTCTTTCCCTCCCTAAACGACGCCGCTTCAGAGTCTCCGTCCCCAGGTGCTCTTCAGGTTCACCTACTGATACCTCTGTCGAATCCACATCTTCTTCGGATGTTTTTGGTGGCAAGCGTGAGCTCTCTGGGGTACAGCCTTTGGTTGCCTCCCTCCCACCTCCTGTTAGATTAGCCACTTCCGCAATTGTTCTTGCGGGTGCCCTTGCTGCTGGTTATTCTTTGGGGCTTAAATTCGGAAAATCCAGAAATTTGGCTTTGGGCGGCGCCGCTGCTATTGGTGCTGCTGGTGGTGCTGTGGTTTTTTCCTTGAACTCGTGTGTTACTGAAGTTGCGGCTGCTGAGTTGCATAACTATATGGCTGGTTTTGATGATCCTAATTCCGTTAAGAAGGAGGATATTGAACTTATTGCCAAGAGGTTCGCCCTTTCAATTGTTCTTTCTGTTTAATTGCTTCATCCTTACTACTTTTTTTGCAATTTAATTTGTGTCAGTCGGATGTATGTGTATGTATATCTAATACTTCCTGCAAATGTGAAAATTCTTAGCTTAAAGTTACTTTGTTCAATTGCTTCACCGTTGTTAGTTTTTTTTATGCAATTTAAATCATCTAATTAGGAGATATATGTATATTTTCGTTTTCATTTTGGAACCATTTTCGTTTTTCCAATTTTCTTGAAGATTCCTTTTTCCTCGTTTATACATCCTTCAAACGTGAGAGATTCCTGCTCTTCTTTTACCCTTTTTTTTAATGAGATTCATGTTTTCTTCCCTTTTGTGAGTTAATTTTAAGTTTCTATTTAAGTTTTTGATATTTGAACTCTCATATTTTCGTTTTTGATACTACAGATATGGCGTGAGCAAGCAAAACGAGACATTCAATGCGGAGCTTTGTGATTTGTATTGTCGGTGAGATGCAATTAACTGTTTATACTGGTGTTTCTGTTGATAATTCAGTCTTTTGGTTAAAATTGATTACCTGATATGAACTCTGTTTTCTGTATAGGTTTGTGTCATCTGTTCTACCACCTGGAAGTGAAGATCTTACAGGAAATGAAGTGCAAACGATAATCAACTTTAAATCTGCATTGGGAATTGATGATCCTGATGCTGCCAACATGCATGTGGAGGTAATTGTTACATGAAACATCTTACATGCATGTTAAAAAAACATGACTATGATTTTGGTTGGATAATTTAAATGGGTTTTACTTTCTCTAAGCTGCTACTTCTCTTTGTTGTAGCTTGGTAGACGAATTTTCAGGCAAAGGCTTGAAACTGGAGATCGTGAAGGTGATGTAGAGCAGCGCCGGGTAGGCCATTTGCTATTTATTTTCTGCATGTGCTATTTCTTCATCTATAAAGTTCTACATGAACATATAAGTGGAAATTTGGAACTTGACCATTAGTACACTTTCTTCAGTGCAGGCATTTCAGAAGTTAATCTATGTCTCAACTTTGGTTTTTGGAGATGCATCATCATTTCTTTTACCTTGGAAGCGGGTATTCAAAGTTACTGATTCCCAGGTAGTTCTTCATAGAATATACATTGTTTCTAGTATTTATTTTCATTTGATTTCAAGTTGCTGATCATGTCTGGAAAATGCGACATGATGGATTTTCTGGTTTTCATAAGCATGCTGCTGTCATATTTGGGCTTAATTTTCATTCTAGTTCTTGTATTTTTTGTGATGACTTATTTGTTAATATTCTTATCTTTGCAGGTTGAGATTGCTATCCGTGATAATGCCCAGAGGTTATATGCTTCAAAGCTGAAGTCAGTGAGTAGAGGTAAGATACAGGTCCTTAACATCATTATTTTATTGTTGTAGCTGATTCATGTGATTGGCAAACTTCGACCAGAGTTACATCATCTTTTGTGGAAATTGGAACAGGTGTTAGATACTCTTTTATTTATGTGATGTGTGTGGTATTATTGGTATTCAGTATAATTGGTGGCTTAATTCTGCAATCTCCATTACCATCTAATCAGTTTTGATTTAATGCACCAAAACAAGTCATCTGCTAAATTTGGACTTATATAGTATGTACGGCGTTTTCTAATGTAGCAATAGCAAAAGATATGAGTTGAAGGTCTGCTAATTCCTGAACCAATTTTCCTTTTTTATTTTTGAGATGGTCAAATGTTGACTGATGTACAACATCCATATTAATTGTTCGCTGTGTCTTTATGAATTTGCATGCTACTGGTGCAATGATGGCGCATCTTCAAACTTATGTGGATGTACTTTGTTGTTTGTTTTCATATAGATGTAGATGTAGAGGAGCTTGTAAGCCTTAGACAAGCACAACTTAAGTATCAGCTTTCTGATGAGGTACATTCTTCACATGGATAGTTTATTTTAATGCTTTTAGTACTTTTATTTGGTCTGTTTTGTTTGATACATCTTGCAGAGGACTTGATACGGTATATTTTGTCTGATACAGCTTGCAGAGGACTTGTTTAGGCAACATACAAGAAAATTAGTGGAGGAAAATATATCAGCTGCATTGGATATTCTGAAGTCCAGAACAAAAGCTGTGTATGATACTTCTCACTCCAATCAAGAATTATGTATCACAAAACTTATCAGTGTCTTAAGTTTAGCTGAACTTATGTTGTCTAATTTCGAACCAATATATCGTCATATCCTCTTTTTTGCAATGGTGCTTAAATAAACCATCTAATATAAATTAGATTTACAGTAAAGGTGTTGTGCAAGTGGTGGAAGAGCTTGATAAGATACTGGAATTCAACAATAAATTGATTGCATTGAAGAATCATGTTGAATCAGCTTCTTTTGCTCGTGGAGTTGGTCCAATCTCTTTGTTAGGTAGTGATGCTATTGGTTTTTTCTTTTAATTCTTTATGATAAAATTTGTACTAATTATTCTCTATGATGTAGGTGGCGAGTATGATAATGAGAGGAAGATGGATGATTTGAAAATTCTTTATAGAGCATATATTACAGACGCATTATCTGGTGGCCGCATAGAAGAATATAAGGTGAAGTAAATTTTGAACAGTCTATGCTACTAATTTATTTCTTGCATGGGACTTTGACATTGATTCAAACATTAATTGTGTGCTTATTGTAGAGAAAAACTGATAATAACATCAGTGACTTGATAAAAGAAATGGAATTAATTACATCATGAAACGTTTGCTTTTCATTTGTTATTCTACGGATGCATCATGTAGAAGAGTTTTGGCAATTTTAACTCAATAATCAGGCTCAATGAGAATGGGTATATAGTTGAATTAATATGAAATGATTAGGTTGCGTTTGGTTCATACGTGGTAAGAAAAAGGGAATCCACAAAGAGAAAAGGAAATGGAAGTAATAGCCCTTGATTTTCCTATATGTTGATCCTTTTTTGGTAGTTTGGGTCAAACTAAATTCAATTATTTAATGACATCATTATTAATTATATTAATTATGTATATCATTATACATTTTTTTAATAATTACTATTATCATTATTATTGGCCTTACCAATCATTATTATTGAGTAATATTATAAGTATTATTGTAGTAATTTTTACTAATTAATAATAATATTTATTATTCTAAAAAATGACTATTTATGATAATTAATAGTTTTGTTATTGTCAATAATTATCATTGTTAAACAATTTAATTGTAATTTATTATAAATGCAATTAACAATATACATATTATTAATCATAATTATATTTTTAATTACTTACTAATAATACTGAATATAGTAATAAGAATTATTACTATTAATATGTATTATATTATTAAGCACTAAGCTTTCATATTATTATTAAATTTGATCATTTAACAATATAGTATTTAGGCAATTAATATTATCAATATTGAGTATTATTAATGATAAGTATATTACTTATATTAATTATTAAGAATATTGAGCATTAATTATAATTTTTATATTAATAATTAATACACCTTATTAAAAGTATGAATATCAGTAATAGTCTTTATTTGCTTGCCATTTCCTAAAAAGTTGAATGATTTTTTGGAGTTTCCATAAATTCCAAGTGAAAATGTAATGAAGTCTAAAACAGTTACTATGCCAATTCAGTGATTTACTTCTCTCCATTATATGCGAGAATATTAATCTTTTATGTAAATATTTTTGTAGGTTGTTGCACTGAGTCAGTTAAGGAACGTATTTGGTTTAGGTAAAAGGGAGGCTGAAGCAATTACACTTGATGTTACCTCAAAGGCATACCGCAAAAGGCTTTCTCAGGCTGTCTCCAGTGGTAATTTGGGTGCAGCAGAAAGCAAAGCTTCATTCTTGCAAAATCTGTGTGAGGAGCTGCACTTTGATGCCCAGAAGGCAACTGAGGTACATAAAGGTAATGAATGTCTGAAGCCATATAACTGGCAGTATGTAATGATGTTTTACAATTTTCTGTCATTCCGTGTAATATGTTTCTGTAACAGGTATTAGTATCACTTGTATAATATTGTATAAAAGAGTCTGAATAAGTCCAATATTGATTTTCTGTTTTCAGAAATTTATCGGCAAAAGCTCCAGCAATGTGTAGCTGATGGAGAGCTGAGTGAGGAGGATGTTGCTGCTTTGAATCGTCTGCGAGTCATGCTTTGCATTCCTCAGCAAACTATTGACGAAGCTCACACTGATATCTGTGGCGGTTTGTTTGATAAGGTAACCCTACATTTTTTGTTTTGTAATACTTATATTGGAGAGCTGTTATAATTTGAGCAGTTCTTTTCTGTTGCTTTTTTTTTTTCTAAAATTGGATATAGATCATAGCTTTGGACATCTTACAATTAAAATTTTTCTTCAAAAGTTCGTAGGGTTACTTTCTTCCCACTTTCGGTTGTATGCTCTAATCATGATGTTGATCCTGTTATTTTTTTTTGCAAAATCACTGCCATTTTCTAGGTTTATTGATTTTGCTAGTGGAGAAAGGCACTCAATGCTTAGGTTCAAATTGCTATCTGTCATTGTTCATATTAAGCTGAGACAGTATAGTAATGGTGCAAAAGTTTTGTTTTATGCTTGATTCTTGTTGGGATGTTTTCTTGGAAATCTGTCATGGGTTATTGAGGACAAGTGCAGTTGCAAAAGGGGTGCAAGGTAGGGGGTGGGCCTAGAGATCTTAGGAGCAATATATTGAGAAGATATGCCGAATGATATATGAACATGCTTAGACTTGGACGGCATGGTGGCAGGTGATTGAAGTGATTTCTTTCACTGAAAAATAGTCAAGACACGTTGCAGACCATTGGTGATTTGATGACAATGCTCCATTGATGCTTCATATTGCTTTATCTTGAAAGCAGATCACTAATAGAGTCACCAGTTGCTGAATTGTTTTATTCTGTCGACCATGTGCCTCAATCTATCCTTGATATGGATATTTTGTATTTCCCTTTTCTCTCTTTTCTCTTTTTGCTGGTGGATTTGTGGTGGTTTTTTGTTAGTCTATTTTCCATCTATATATGTATATGTTAGAGCTTGTCTCCCTATTTCCATTGATCTTCATTTACTTAGTTTCTCATAAGTTAATACAACTCCGATATTAGTTGTTACTATGGTTACTTTGGTTTAGACTTTGTTAAGGCTCTTAGGTTTATTGAAGCTGTTAACTCTACAATTATGTAGTCTTTAATAACTACATAGACCTAAGACCTTAATCAAGGGGAAGAATTTCTCAATCATTGCAACCTGCATGTTGGTTTTTGATAAATCTTTATAAATTTTGTTAAGGGTCCTACTTTCTACAATTTACGACAATATATTTTTTCCTATTGGATTTAAGCTCGTGTCTCAATCGTGCATGTGTTTGCTTAAACTCTACCTCTTTGTCTTGCGTAATTTGTGTATGTTTTTATGTAGGCAGTCTGCAGTTTAAACTTTTGTTTCCTCTAGTAGTAGTAATAAATACATGCTTAATTATTGCTACGTAATGTTCAAATTAATTCTAGCTAGTTCCTAAAAGTTGGTTGAATTATGCTGACCAAATTTTTTACTGGTATCAGGTGGTGAAGGAAGCAATTGCTTCTGGCGTTGATGGTTATGATCATTTAATGAAGAAGGCAGTAAGAAAGGCTGCTCATGGTTTACGGTTATCAAGGGAGATTGCCATGAATATCGCTAGCAAAGCAGTGAGTATATGTTTTGATCCCTCCATTGTTGGAAATTATAGTTTACGGTAATGATTCTAAGATACCCCTAACAGCTTACAAAAGTTTTACCTGAACCTTTAAAATAACACAACATTAACCTTAGGTTAAACAAAAAAAGAAAATATATCTCTTATGATATCCGGACCTAAGGAGGGTTAATTTGAATTTTTTTAATTCATGCTGTCTCTTGTATTTGTATAAAAAAACCATTGTCTAGAGTCTTCCCTTTGCCCGAATTGTTAATCTAGGAACCAGCTGTGATAGCTTGAATTAAATAACTCAAACATAGCAATTTGAGGGAAAGAAGGGAAAACATGAGGATTGACTAAATGAACAAATTTAAATCCTTGTATTTTAAAAAAAGATGACACGAGTCACTCATACAACTCAATTTGCTCTCTTCTCTTGATCACTCTTCATTTTCATCAAAGTCATCTCTCAAGGAAAACAATAACAGTGCAAGTGTTGACTCCATCTTCACAATGTCTATAGACGAGAAAGAGAGTGACTTCTAGGATGTTGAGTATCTTGATGAAGATGATGAGAATGAGGAAGATGTAAATAAAATACGTGATGATGATGATAGTGATTAGATATCATTACGGAGTATTAATTCTAATCTTGTTGTTTAGAATTTTTAGTATTTGGTATCTTAGTTGTTTTTAGTTAGTTTGTAAATTGATACTTATTCGATTTTGGATTAAGTAACATTGTACTGTCTACTTGAGTACTTGGTTAGTTTGGTTAACATATAGATCAATTTTTCTAGCAGTTGCATTTTAAAGTTTTGTGGCGTTTTTTCCGTGTCTTGCCCCTTGCTTTTTACAACTATCTGGATTCCAGTAGTATAGTGTATACTGTTTAACCTAAGAAGCAATTATGTGTGCTACTGTAGAGGTTAAGGGCAAAATTGGTCTTTTATGTGTCGGTTATTGACCTTAAGGAAAATGTTTAGACAGACTTTTCTTGTATTCAGGTTCGAAAGATTTTCATCAGCCACATTAAGCGAGCTCGAAGTGCCGGAGATCGCACTGAATCTGCAAAGGAGTTGAAGAAAATGCTGGCATTCAATACATTTGTTGTAACTCGACTAGTGGCCGACATAAAAGGGGAATCTGCCCATACCCCGCCAGAAGAAGAACCAGCTACTACTAAGGAGGAAGAGAAGCAAAAAAAAGAAGAGTATGAAGAAGAATGGGAATTGATCGAGTCGCTTAGAAAATTAAAGTCTAGCGAGGAATTCGGTGTCAAGTCAGAGATTACATTGAAAAACGATCTTCCGGAGAGGGATAGGATCGACCTTTACAAGACATACTTGCAATACTGCATAACTGGGGAAGTAATAAGGATTCCATTTGGCATTGCAATCCCCACTGCCAGCAATGACTCTGACTACATTTATCTAAATGAACTCGGGGGAATTTTGGGGTTGAGTGTGAAGGAAATCGTGCAAGTACACAGGGGCCTCGCAGAGCAGGCATTTAGGCAACAAGCAGAGGTGATTTTAGCGGATGGGCAGTTGTCTAAAGCCAGGATTGATCAACTCGCTGAAGTGCAGAAGCAAGTTGGGTTGCAGCCTGAGTATGCTCAGAAAATAATCAAAACTATTACCTCTACAAAAATGGCCGCTGCCCTTGAAACTGCTATTACTCGCGGCAGGCTTAATATACAACAGATAAGAGAGCTTAAGGAAGCCAGTGTTGACTTGGACAGTATGATACCTGAAAGGTTGCGTGAGAACCTTTTCAGAAAAACCATGGATGAAATTTTCTCGTCAGGTACTGGAGATTTTGACGAGGAACAGGTGTATGAGATCATCCCAGCAGATCTTGGCATCAATCCTGAGAAGGCGAAAACTGTTGTTCACGAGCTTGCACGGAGCAGGCTCTCAAACTCTCTGATTCAGGCTGTGGCACTATTGAGGCAAAGAAATCATAAAGCCGTGGTATGGGATCCCGGAATATTTACTTATCATTTATAACAGGTTTAATACATCGGGAGCCCCCTGAAATTTGTCCCTGTACTTGCAAAAGTTCCAAATAACCCCTTGAACTTGCAAAAATTGCTCCGGTTCCCCCCCCCCCCCCCCCCCCCCCCCCCCCCCCCCCCCCCCCACCCTCCCATTTTTTGTTTTCCTTTTAAAAT
>CATIWQ010801850.1:0-23933 GCA_949673415.1 Euphorbia schlechtendalii
CTATAAGTAGAGTGTGTTTAAAGTGTTGGGAAACTATAGCCACAATACTTTGAAATTGATCAATCAAGGATGAGGGTATTAAGAGTGAAAAATCAAAAGAAAGAGAGGATAGCCAATGAGTTTTTCAAAAGGTGAGGAATGGTACGGAGCAGAAACTGCAACCATTCATTGAGTGAAAAAAGAAAAGAAAGCATAGCATGAAAAACGGGTGCAAAGTACAAAGTACTTCAAAAACATGTGCTTAAAAGAAAAAAAAATGGGAGAGTGGTATGGAGCATAAAATGCAACCACTGAAGAAAGGGAAGAGTGGTATGGAGCATAAAATGCAACCACTGAGAGTGTTTTAGCATCCTAGGTTACCTAAAAATGCCTTGAGAGAAATTAATCAAAGTGTGCTTTCTATGTCCTTTATACTTTCTACTATGCTTAAGAAAAGGTAATATTCGAGTATGCATATAACGCTTATATGAAGATGCGATTCGGTTGACTCTTCGTTAAGAACAAAGGTAAGCAACTAAGCTATATAAATTCCACATTACTAATTTGTGGGAAATTTTGAACTTCTACTTGAAATCTTTTGCAACATGGAATGTGGTACTCACTGCAATAGTCTTTCGCCAAATGAGGTACGAACTTGTTTACCAATTTATACACTTCTGTTGAACTTACCTTGAGGACAAGGAAAAAGGTAAGTGTGGGGGTATGATAAGTGTATAATTACACTTATTATCATATTAATTTTACACACTAAACATTATAGTTTAAGTCATTTTTATACTTCATATAAAAGATTTCACTTGGTTTGTAGTTGTTTTTTATGCAAATGCAGATACTAGGTAAATCTTGGAAGTAAAATGATCTAAAGTGGAATTCGATGAAAAAAGAGCGAAAAAGGTGCAAAAAGATGCGTGGAACTTAAAGATTTGGCTTAGGATAGAAGCTGCAAAGATCGGTGAAGTTACAAGGAGAATTCTAAAGAAAAATGCAATTCACGATAGCGACAATCATTCGCGATCGCGACTTGTTCTTCTTCAGAACATAAGTCTACCAATCAAATATTCATGGTCGTGACATGTATATCACGATCGCGACTTGGATGATTTTCTTGTTTTATCTTCTTAACTACCAACGGCCAGATAAGCATGATCAACCACCATTAACCGCCATCAACTACCAACGAAAAGACACTTCTCAGAAGTCAACCAATCATGAAAAGGTGCCTATCCATTGTGGATTAGATTGAAGCTTCTCCACCAATCATAATGAAGTGATGCAATCTTTCACCAATGGACATGACTGTTCATGTGGATAGACGCAACCCTTCAAACTCTATAAATAGGGTTCCGAACTTCACACTTTCATGCAGCATTGGAACCAACGAGAGGGAAAACATTAGAGTGCATGTGAGATATATAGTGTGTGTTTAGATAGAGAATTCGCTATGTTCGCTATGTTCATAAGTGTTAGCGAGAAAGTGTTTAAGTGATTCTAATCCTTATTTTGATCACTAGATTTCTCTATATTCTCGAGTGATTGTTGTATAAGTGTACTTGAAAATTACTTATCAATAAAAGTTCTTGTTCTTCGATATTCCTTTGTTCGATATTAACAAAGAATAGCATCCTAGTGGAGGTTCTGTACGGGCCAAGATCGAATTCAAAGCAGACGCAAGAATTGCGGGAATTGACGACTCCCATTAAATAGTGGATACGGTTTGATCAACTTTAGCTTTCACTTGCATACCTTACAACTTTGTTTTGCTTTCTACTTATACTTTCTATTTCAAAGTTTATGATATGTTTATGTGTCATAATGCATATTTCGTGTTAAGCCTTTTATATAAATAAAGTTATATGCGTTGGAGTTAATTTTAAGAGTAGTTTTGGGGTTAGCAATATCATGTATAATCACTGGATCTGTGATATAATGCTATTTGGTGAGCCAAAATTTTCGGAATGGTAACTTGCTAAATATGGCTATGTGAGAGCGACCCCGTACTAAGCATAGTATTGACATTGTCCAAGTTTATATAATTGTCTTAATTCGTTTACGCTTGGTTTAGAAAAGTTATTTCATGTGTTGCTCTGCGGTGAATAATTGAACATCTGAGTATTTTGAACCGAGTCTGTTAGATTATTTTAGTGAATCGTAACATCTTTGTTGAACTTGCATGTTTTCTCTACTATCCTTATTTTGTAGGGAAAATCTATATAATTAGATTCTCTAATCTTTCACATCTATATTTACTCATTCTTCATTCTAATCCTCCTACCCAAAATATCAAATTTATTTTATTTTCTTAATTTATCTCCCCTGTTGATCTTTAGAGCTAGTCCTTCCCTGTGGGATCGATATCTTTTAAAACTACATCGCAACTATATACTTGCAGTTATCATCATTTTTCTATTTTGATAAGGGTTATTGACAACACCTTTATTGTACGTGAACAATTTTTTGGCACCGTTGATATATAACCGAATCTTGGAAACAAACTATTAAACTTATCAGTAGAAAAGTGGCGAACATGCTCTTGTTATCACACATAACTTCTAGGAATTAGACTTTATACCATAATCCTCTAGTTGATACTTAATCTATAGCCTTTGTACTACACAACTTCCTACTACCATGCACTAAGCTTCTTTAGTACTCAGCGCAATAGACGTTTGCTTCTTGATATACCAAGAGACAATACATTCTCCAAGGAAATGGCATCCTCTAGTAGTGATTTTCCTATCAAGCTTATCCCTTCCATAATTTACATCTTTGTATCCTCTTGGGGTTAAATATGAGCTGTTTGGATACCACAAAACTGCATGAATAAAACCTTGCAAGTACTGGAGAATTCTCTTAACAGTTGCTAAGTGAGATTCTTTGGGGTTAGCTTGATAACATGCGTAATAACATACAGAGTATTGAATATCAGGCCTACTATTAGTTATGTAAAGGAAAGAACCAATAATACCTTTGTAGAACTTATTATTTACAGGCTTACTAGCTTCATCCGTACTCAAGATTGTATCAGTGGCCATGGGAGTGAACATTGGCTTAAAATGCTCCATGTCAAATTTCTATAGGGCTTCTTTGGCATACTTAGCTTGGATAATGAAGATTTTATCTTTACTTTGCTTAATTTGTAGTCTAAGGAAAAATTTTAGCTCTCCCCTCATTGGCAATTCAAACTCGCTCTTAATTTGCTTGTTGAACTCCTAGTAAAGTCTTTCATTAATTTCTCCAAATATGATATCATCCACATATATTTGAACTAGAAACACATTTTCTTTTCTTCACTTGATGAATAGAGTTGTATATGCTTTACCTCTTTCATAGCCTTTGTTGAGTATGAAGTTACTCAGCCTTTCATACCAAGCACAACGTGCTTGCTTCAATCCATATAGATCCTTTTTTGAGTTGTATATGTGCTCTAGATTCTTTACATCTTCAAACCTAGGGGTTGGCGCACATAAACTTCTTCGAATGAAACCATTTGGGAAAGCACTCTTGAAACCCATTTGAAATAGCTTGAAGTTTACACGAGATGCAAAATCACAAAGAATCTAATTGCTTCAATACAAGCTACCAATGCATGGGTCTTGTCGTAATTGATTCCTTGTTGATTGTTGCCTTAAGCAGTAAGCATAGCCTTGTTTTATACAGCAACACCATCTTCATCAAGCTTGTTCTTGAAAACCCATTATGTACGATGATTGATTTCCATTTAGGCTTAGGAATTAGATCTCAAACTTCATTACACTTAAAATTATCCAATTCTTCTTGCATCATGATCATTCAGTAGTCATCTCATTTTCTATCTTCAAACTTCTTGGATTCAATCAATGATATGAAAGCTCGATGGCTCATCATCTTGCTAAGCTGACCTTGCATCATTATTGGATTATGAAAGTCATCAGTAATGCTCTAAATTAGGTGATTGCGATGATTTCTAATCTCTCTTTGAAGACTCAGTTTGCAATGAGAGTCTCTGCAATGGGTTGCTGAGGCTGAGCTTGATCTTCCTCTTTATTTAAGTTGATTAAAATATCTTCATTTACTTTAACATCCTTAGTTTCTAGCTCTTATGTTGGGTTGGGAAGCACAGAGAGTGGCATGCTGAGTTGATTTTTGATTTGGATACTCCTTCTTCATCATCAGAGAAACATCTACCTGCATTGTTAATTTCATCAAAATTTACATGCATAGACTCCTCCAAAAGACCATTTCTCTTGACATATATTTTATATACCTTGCTGTTAGTTGAGCAACCCAAAATGATGCCTTCATCAGCCTTTCGAATCAAACTTACCTAGCTGCTCATTGGTAGTCAAAATGAAACATCTACAGCCAAAGGATCTAAGATGACCAATCTTAAGCTTGCACCCTTGTCAAAGCTCGTAGGGTGTTTTCTCTGAAATTGGGTGAACTAAAACCTTATTAAGGATTTGCCAGGCTGTGTTAATAGCTTCTCCCCAAAAGTACTTTGGTAGGTTGTTATCACTCAGCATGGATCGAGCCATTTCAACTATAATTTTGTTCTTCCTTTCTACAACCCCATTTTGTTGAGGCATATAAGGAGAAGAATAATTTTTGTTAATACCATGCACTGAACAAAATTATTTGAAATCAAAGTTCTCTAATTCATGGCCATAATCACTCCATATTCTGTGGATTTTAATTCCTAGTTCATTCATTATCTAGTTACTAAGTTTGGAAAAAAACTCAGAGGTTTCATCTTTGCTACTCAATAGGATAACCCATGTGAATCTTGTAAAGTCATCCACAAAATCTCTTTCTACGGACGCTCATAGGTTGAACCTAGCCATAAAGGTGTAGGTTTAGGAGCTCTAGCAATCTCTTTGATACTACATTGTTAATTGGTCTAAATGAATTTCTAGCCTGCTTACCAAGTTGACAAGCTATACAAAGCCTATCTTTCTTGAAGCTGATACTGGGTAAACCCACAACTAATTGCTTTTTGGCTAATTTAAACAGAATGTTCATATTTATATTAAATAGCCTTCTATTCCAAAGCCATGAACTTTCCTCCTTAGATATGAGATAAACATTAGTCGAGCCAGGGGATAAATCAATCATATACACATTATTCATTCTAAGACAAAGACAATAGTAGAATCAGTCAGCAACCTGCTGAGTCGAACATAACTTTTCCACCTTTATCATAAAGTTGAGCTACACTAAGCAAGTTTAACTTAAGTCCTTTGACTGGAGATACCTATTTGATTGAAGGAGAAACACCAATCGTGTTGCTTCCAACAATCTTGCATTTTTTATTATCCCCAAAGCTAACCCTCCCATTTATTTTACACTCCAATGAGATGAACTAAATTTCATCTCTTGTCATATGGCTCGAGCAACAGTTATCTAAATACCACATTCTAGTGTGATCAGCGGATCTCAAGCTCACTTACAAATAGTTACATTTTCTTAAGTACCCATGCTCTTGAAATGGGTCCTCCTTTATTAGTAGTGGTTCAATTACTACAATCATACATGTCATAATAATCAATTTTATGTTTGCACAAGAAAGTCGCATATCCAACCTTCCCACAAAAGCCACACACCAGATTTAATTTAGGCTGGCTCGCTTTCCTCTACAGAGAAAAAATTCTTCCCCTTTTTACAGCTACGAGTTTGGTTACTCAGAGCTAGACTATTGATCGGAGGAGGAACCTGTTATTTCATTAAAGCTATTACCTTACCAGTTAACTCATCTAATTGCTTCGTGAGCTTGTTGTTATACCCTTCATGATACTCAACATTTTCTTGAAGAAAGTAGATATCAAGGGATAAGGAAGCAATAGTATCTTCCTGATTCTAACTTCTCCTCAGTAGCTCCTTGATGTTCTAAACCAACTTATTGGTTAGCTTCATAATATTAAGGAGTACCTAGGCGAATTATTCAATTGATAAAGAGATTTCATAATGTACCTTAGTTGGGTGTTCTTCCCTTTTTTTCTCTTAGCATTTAAGTCATCAACAGAATGGTTGCCATTTGAGGCTGATGTTGAGCTCTTTCTCTTATCTCCATCAATCTCCAGTAAACAAGGGTTGATGAAATCGGTTGCTTCTTCATGAGATTATGAAGATTCTTTAAAGTCACTCCATGTGGTAGTAAGTGCCTCATTTTCTACCCAAACTTTTTCTTGAATTTGTCCTTCTTTGATCTAGGACAGGATAATTGGATGTGACCTTTTTCTCTATAGCCAAAGCACTTGAGGTCTTTGTTATAGTCTTTCTTTTGTCCTTCCTCAACTCCTCTTCTATGCTGAATTGGCTTGTTTTTGCCAAGAAACTTCTTCTTATTGAATTTCCCGTCTTTCTTCTTGAAGCGCTTAAATCTTCTAGCGAGAAGCTCCATTTACTCATCTGAATCATCTTCTATACTTTCTTCGAATGAGTCAGCTTTTAGGATAATAGCTTTGCCCTCCTTTTCCTTTCCATTTTCTTCTTGAAGTCATCATCATATTTGCTCAGGAAAATTTCTTGAGTAAGCAAGGTGCCTATTAGCTCATCAAAGCTATATATCTTCCAATTTAGAGCTTCCTAGATCATGCTCTTCTTTGTATCCCACTCCTTGGTGTGCACTATGAGGATCTTCTTCACCATCTCTTCCTCGGTGAATTCCTTACCTAGTCTTTTGAGTTCATTAATGATATTAATGAACCTATTATTCATGGATTAAATACCTTCACTGGAGCCCATCTAGAAAAGCTCATACTCCCAGAATAATAAGTTGATCTTGGACTCCTTCACTTTATCAATCCCCTCATAGGAGACTTCCAACTTCCTTTATCTCTCCTATGTTGTCTAGCACCTTGAGACCTTGTTAAATTCTAATAAATCTAGCGTACAATGTAAGTAATTGATTGTTGTCACATTCTCCTTAAAGAGCCTTAGGTCAATATTATCATAATCCTCTGGGTCTACAGGAACACGTTTCCTATTCCTAATAATTGTAAGAATTCTAGGTCTTAACTCAATAGCTAGCTATGCTTGCATGCTTTGCGATTGTATGAAATTTTTCATTTTATTTTTCCAAAATGTGTAATGCTAGTCATCAAAAAGTGGATGCCTGGTAATAGACATTCCTTCATTAAGGAGTGTAATCTATCTATGATCAGAATTGTACGAGGGATTATTAAAAGTCATCGAATCTTTATACTCAAGATGATTAGTTCTAAAGTTGAGCAACTACTTTGATACCACTTGTTGGTCCACTTTAGCTTTAATAATCGTGCGGAGGAGTGAATATAGATTGCTTGTTCTTTTAGGATTTTAAAACTGACTGCCAAGTTATTTAAATGCATGTTGAGTGCAAATTTAGGCATAAAAATATAAATTACTAACCTTTAGCTAACTTAGTTTATCTTCATGTTGGGCTGGGTTAAACTTACTCAGCTCAGAATGGTTTTTAAGCAGATACCGAAAATAGAGAGATGATTTATGAGAGCAAACACTGTTAAAGATATAAAAGATAAGTAAGGATAGAAAACACCTGAGTTTATCCTAGTTCGAGCCTAGCTCCAGTCCCTGGATTCCTTTTCTGAGCTTTAATCACGTAGTGTATCTTTCCTTAAATAGGCAAAGAAGCCTTTAACAATGCATTGAACAATTACAGAAAGTGACTTCTTTCTTTTTACCACTCAAACTCAGTTTTGTTACCCTTCCCAAAGTGAATCACTCAGACAATTGGATAAATTTGAATAACCGAGAATTTCAACTTATAATAATGTTGAATTCTTTATAATGAATTAGCTTAGCTAGAATTCTAAGCCTATCTAATTTCTCTCTTACAAACAGATTAAATTTGATTGTTTGTTTTGGGATTTTGCTTGGAATTTAAAATGTTGGGATCGCTTTAACAGAGTTTCAGATCTGGGAAATTCAAGGCGATTCACCTAGTTGTAAATGTCTGCTTCAGGCTATATTATAATTGTAGAAGACTAGAAGTAGCCATTTCTCATCTTGACTAGATATTCAAAATCTCTTTTCTTCACAACTATTAAATATGCTTGTTTGAACTAGATTTTAGGACGTTTAGAGATAGTATTTTTGAAGTTGAGGTGCAAGATTAATTCAGCAATCTTTATTTTATCAAGGAATCAAATTATCTTCAAGAAAATCCGACTGAGAGAGGCGCACGAGATGCAATGTGGAGATTTATAGTTGGTTGCTTTATTGACATTGCAAATTGGCACAGAGACATTGAAAAATGGTGCATGTTAGAAGATACTTTTTTTACTTAGATGTTGGTGATGTATTTCCAACATTCCATACTGACACCTTTTAGTGGTGAGGACCACATGAATATCCTTTTTTAATTCTACACTTTTTACTTGAAAAGCATCAAGGGAATACTTTTTCTTCATAGAAAGGTTAAATGCACTAGTGTCATGAATAAGGTAAGTGTCTCAAGTTACTCAATTTTTAACCAAGTAAAACTACTCTGCGCAACCTGAATTATATTGCATAAACTATAAACTATGTAGTATAAAGTAACTCAGCTTTTCCTACTTTAAGCCATAACTTAATAAAGATTCTAGAAAACTGAGTCATTTTCTTCAAAACAAAATCAATTTAAACTTGCTTAATTAAGAGTCTACTTAGTACCTAATTAATTTCACTATCCTAAGTAATTTATTATTTCTAAAACCTAAGTATTTTGAAGTACTTATTAACTTGGGTTCAACATGGAATGTTGTAGCAAACAACATAATATAACTTCAATAATAATGAAATAAGTAACTCATTTGGATCGGAATCTCTAGAATATGGTAACGTTTAGGCTTAATGGATCTAGGCTGTACCAAATATCTCGAAAGAGCTAATTTGGGTGGTGACTCTTTATAACAAAGGCTAGAGAATCATCCCTCAAGTCTTTGAAATTTACTTCACACTAATCAACAAATTTTTTAAAACTCCCCATATCAAGGTGTTGGTGCCTTGTGGCTACCACGTGGGTAGAACTTCATCCTCTAACAACAACCTAAGAAGAAGATCAAGTTAAAGACTAAGGTAGAAAGGTTAAAGACTAAGGTAGAAAGGGAAGCTGAGGTAAGAGCTAAGAAAGCAGCAGAGGAAGAGACGGCCATAAAATCAAGTTTGCCTCCTCCAAATCCTGAGTTTGTTGAGAAGGTTCAAAAGATATCTGCACTCGAACTCTCATAAGAGTTAAGGTGAAGGAAGAGAAAGTAGGATACAATAAGTTCTGATGTTGTTAAGGAAGTTTAGCAAGCTAAGTAAAAGCTAAAAGGAGTGCAAAAGAAGAGAAGTGCCTCCACAAAACTTAGAAGAACATGACAGTTAATACTGAGTGATGAAGAGGTTGAAGAAATAAGCCAAATGGTGTTTGAGGAATCAACACTAATTAAAGAATCTAAGAAATCACCCCTTCCCACTCAGCAAGATAAGTTGCCTGAGGCTGATCCATCTTTGGATCAAATAGCTAGTCTACAAGCTTCTAAAAATCCAACCCCAACACCTTCACCTACACCCACTCCTTCTATTTCTCAACCTTATTCTGCTCAACAAAACACCAACCCTTCTTCACCACCTTCAACAACTATAACTTCAATCGCTCCCTATCCTACAAAGTTTACACAACCTCGTGCTGTAAATAATACAACTTCTTCTACGTCTTCCTCACCTAAATTAAATGTAAAAACTGAGTCAATTCCACTTTCTACAAATTATCCACCTACCCTTTCTTCAAACCCAACTCATACCCCCTCAATCCCTTTGATTGGGGAAGTTCCTCATACCAAGAACTACGCTCAGGTTGAAACAGCAAATGTAAGAGGTGTTGAGGCAAATTAGAGATAAGAAAGTAACCCTTACCATTAGTATTCAGGTACAAAAGGAATTTTATGAAACATCCATCTTAGCAAGAATTAGAGAGCTTGCAAGGGCTAAATACCCTACTCTCAAAACAAATGATGAGTTCAATGCATAGTTAGCCAAGTAATACTATTTGAGGAATTAATGGCATCCACAAAGAAGAAGAAGGCCACATTGTCAGAGTTTGATGAGCATTCAAATATCCCCTCTGAGTCAATTTACGATGAAGAATTGGAGAAGATCTAGGGGAGTTTGTTTACCATTCGTAACCACATGGCCAAGGAGAGTGCAAAATGTCTTGTGGATAAAATGGCCCTTATCCTCAATGGATTGATTGATTTTATAGCTTAAAGGTATGTCGTTGTCTCATCTATTCCAACTTCTAATGTCATCGCTAACACAGTGACATGAAAAGTGAAGAGTAGTATAGATGCTACTTCCTTGCATTTAAGCAATATCAATGAAGTGATGGCATCTTAGGTGACTCAGCTTCACAAGTTTGTAGAGAAGTAAACAAAAATCAAGACCAGTACAAACATGTTCCTAAAAGCAATCTTGGACAAGATGGATACCAACAATGATCTATAGTACATCATGTGCAATATAATGGAGAAAATGTCCAAGTTGATGATAGCCTACGACAAGAAAGTGGATGATGTTGTGGAAAAAGTGGAGAAGCCTATTTTTAACTTGATTAAGTTGGATCAAAATTTCAATGTAACTTGTACAACTCTCAAGGTTAACAATGAAGATACCGTTCAAGACACTCAAAAAGCGCTAATTGCTACTATGGGTAAGCTATTTTTGGAATCAATCTTATTAGGGGACCCTGATAACGGATTCACTATATACAAAAAGCTGAACATCCTAGTAGAAAAAATTAACAAGTTTCAAGACAAGGCTAAGGTGCTTATGGACACTGGAATAGAAGACGCAAAGGACATAGACTTCACAGCAAGAACCATTAATGACATGTATCCGTGAATTGTTGACATTGAAGCAAAGCTAAAGATTGCACTATCATCTACTGAGTTTAGAGGTATATTGCAGTGCTTTCAACAGTTTACTTATCAAAGATTTGATCTCATTACACATCTTACCCAGCGTCACCCTTTGCTGTTGCAAGAGCTTAACAATCAAGAGGTCTTATCTTCTTCTGGTAGGGAGCAACTTGTCAATAATTGAACTGGATCTAGTTACCAAGAAAGAGATTTTCACTCATACTATTGACTCCTTCAATGTCTATCTTAACCAATTGGTGGTGGAACACGTAACAAAGGGGGGAGAAGGTAGTTGAGGATGCGTACAAAACTGTACAACAATAAAAGTCACATCTTCTTATTAGGATACAAAATCCACCAGAGTAATAGATACTGCAATCTCAACCAAGAGGAGGCACATCAAGATCATCATCTACACTAGAAGTTCCAAAAGCAAGAGGCGATCCCAAATAAAGAAGATAAATAGATGTGCAAGTAGAAAAATTTGTAATAGTGCTTCATTTAAAACTTAGTATAGGACACAACTTGTGTAGTTGCTGAGTTATACAATATATAAAAATTACAAGTTTTTTCCTCAAGTAAAGAGCTTCTTAACATTATAAATTATATGTGTCAGTTTTTTCATAAGTTCCACTATTACACAAGTCAACTAAGACCAGTATAAATGGAGAAGTTGAGTAAGACAAATCTTAATTCAAAGGAAAGTTCACTAAATATAGGGGAGCTTGTGCTAGCTGAAGGAAATCCACTCAACATGGTGGAGTCTATGTTGCTTAAGGAAGTTCACTTAGCATGGGGAGTCTTACATCACTTATTAGGTATTTCTATATCTATAAACTCTTACTTAGTTAATTTCTTTTACTACCTAGTTTGTTATTTGTTCCAATATAGGGGAGTTTGTTGAACACATATTAATGGGACTTCAAAGTACTTTTGTTTTGGAGATAACAAATCACTTAAGATAGTGAAGTTAATTAGATACTAAGTATATTCTTAATTAAGTAAGTCAGCTTGAGGTTGTTTTGATGGAAATAACTCAGCTTGACATAGGCTTATTTTAGTTATGGCTTAGAGTAACAAAGGTTACTAAGCTGAGTAACTTTTGTCACATTGTTTATGCGATATAACTCAACACAAGATGAGTAACTTTAGTCTATTATTCTTAGCGTAAGCTGAGTTCCCTATGTGATGCTGACCTACTAAGGACACCGTGCATTTTTACCTCTATGAAAACATAATGTTCTTTTTTTAAAAACTTTTTAGGTACCAAAAAGGATTTGACAATGAAAATAAAAGAATATTTATGTGGCCCTCATAACCAAAAGGTGTCAGTATGGAATGTTAGGAAATCCTTACTAAAAGCCATGTATAAAAGGAATCCTCTTACATCCGTCATTTTCCAGCATCGCCGTGCCATCTGCAACATCAACAAAATTGTCCAATCTCTGATCAACATGTTGCATCTCGTACACCTATCTCAAAAGCATTGCTTGAAAAATGAGTCTTTGACTAGAAATAGATTAAATGATTAATCCCACACCTCAACGTTCAGAATCATTGTCTCTAAACATCTACAATTTTGTTTCAAGCGAATGGATTTCAAAGCAATGAAGAGAAGAGATTTTGAGAGAAAAGTCAAGACGAGAAGTTTATAATGGCTATTTCCAAATTTTTACTTCTATAAATAGAGCCTGGAGAAGATTTTTATAATGGCTATTTCCAAATTTTTACTTGGTGAACCACCTTGAATATCTAAAGTGTTGAACCTCTGCTAAAGCAATTACAACCTTCGAAATTAAGAATTAAGAAATCCAAAAGAAAACATCAATCTTCCCATCTATTTATAAGAGAAAAATCAATTAAGCTTTGATTCGAGCTAAGCTTTATATTTGTAAAGGAACCAACAATCCATAAGTTGAGTTCCTCTGTGCGAAAACATTTATATTCTAATATGTGTGAGTTAGCTTGAGAAATGTACTCAAACTGAGTAGAGTGGTAGTTAGCTTGGTGTAATTTCTCCTACCTATTGTCAAAGGCTTCTCCGCCTAGTTAAAGGAAAGAAATAATAGTGGATTAAAGCTTGGAAAAGGTATCTAGGGACTAGAGATAGGCTAGGGGACGAACCAGGATAAATTGAGATGTAATTATTCCTTAATGTTGAACCCAAGTTAATATTACTTCACAGTACCTAAATGTTTTGGAAGTAACAAACTATCTAGGATAGTGAAATTAATTGAATACTAAGTATACTCTTAATTAATGAAGTGTACTTGAGTTTATTTAAGGAAAAACAACTCGGTTTACTGAGTAATTAATTACGTTACAGCTTAGAGTAGGAAAAGTTGAGTCTATGATGAGTACAACATAGCTTAAAAGGATATCAACTCAGTTGTGCTGAGTTAGCTTTTATTAATGAAAAGCTATATTATTTGACACTTAGAGAAATAAATGACACTTGTGCTGCTAACATTTTTTGTGAGAAACGGAATATTCTTTAGATGCTTTTCAAGTTAAAGAGCACTGAATTAAAGAAGATTTCCAGTGGCCCTCACAAGATAAAAGGTGTCAGTACGTAATGTTGGAGTTTCCACACTAAAGTATAAGGCAAAAAGAATTCTCTGTCATGCGTCATTTCTCAGTGTCTCCGCGCACCTCTGCAAGCATCAGCAATGTCTACTAATCTAAAGATTCAACGTTGTACTTTGCATGCCTCTTTAATAGATCGATTTGCTTGAAGACAAACAAGATTTTGTCAACAGAATTTTATCGCACCTCAATGTTCAAAATTTCTATCTCTAAACATCCTGGAATCTATCTCCAATGGGAAGATTCAAAAGATATGAAGAGAAGAGAAATTGAAGAACTACAAGGATGAAAAGTTTACAATGGCTACTTAGTAAATCATCAAGTATAAATAGAAGACTGAAGTAGACGTTCAAACTTGGTGAATCACCTCGAATTTCTTTAAGTGTTGAACCTCTGCACAAATACTCCCAACTTCAAGAAATTCCATATTCAAGCAATCAACAAACAACCATTATTCTAATCTGTTTGTAATAGAGAGAATTACTATTAGATTTAACCTTGTAAGGATTCAGCAATTTATAAGTTGAATTCAGTTCGCAATCTTTTTATACAAATCTGAGTGTCAGTTTGGGAAGGGTACCCAAACTGGGTTGAGTGATAGTTAGAAAGAAAGGTACTTTCTGTAACTGTGTCTACCTGTTCTAAAGGCTGCTATGCATAATTAAGGAATGAACACTAATGGATATAAGCTTAGAGAAGGTATCTAGGGACTAGAGGTAGGCTCAGGGCCGAACCAGGATAAAACCAAGTGTTGAAGTTCTAACTTTTGCATTAGCTTTTATCGCATTCATCTCACACACTATTCTTTCTGGATTTATCATTTTTGCTTGAAAAACCAATCCATGCTGAGTAGAGTACTTAGGAAGCGATTGAAGATAAATTGCGCTAGCAAAGCTAAGTAGCTTATAAGTTTTTAGATCGGCTCAGCACACATCTAAAAACAGAATTTGGCTAAAATGTTTTATAAACTGAAAAAGTATCCAAATAAAGCATTCACCCCCCCCCCCTCTATTATTGTTTATAAGATGTCTAAGGACCAACAAGTGGTATCAGAGTAAGTGCCCAACTTTTAGACTAACATCTTTGAGTTAGAGATCCATAAATGACTTACAAAAACTTCAGTTTTGGCTCGGGATAGACAATGCTCCTAAAGAAGTGAATATCTGTAACTAGGCCACTGTTATTCGTCAGTATTCACTACACATTTTAGAAAAATTGCATGAAGAACTTCATTCAATCTCAAAACATGCAAGCATGTCTCGCTATAGAGCTTGGCCCGTGAATTTCAACTATAATGAGGAATGGCCAACGTGTTCCAATTGATCAAGAGGATTACGATGATACTGATCTCAGGCTTCTCAAAGAGAATGCCGCAGTGATTAATGACGTACACTGTGCACTAGATCTTGTTAAATTCAACAAGGTCTTGGGTTGCGAGATAGTATAGGAAATTTATAAGAAGTTAGAGATTACCTATGAGAGAACTGACAAAGTCAAGGAGTCCAAGATCAATCTTATGCTGCGAGAGTATGAGATGTTCCAGATGGGTTCCAGTGAGGGTTTTCAGGCCATGAATACCAGGTTCATTAACATTGTTAATGAATTGAAGCATCTTGGCAAGGAGTTCACTGAAGAGGAGCTGGTGAAGAAGATTCTTCGCACTCTTACCTTAGAGTGGGATGCCAAGAATAGCGTAATCAAGGAGGCTCATGATCTAAAGTCCTACAGCTATGATGAGCTAATAGGCACCTTGCTGACTCAGGAAATGAGCTCAAAGAAATACATTGATGACTAAAAATGGAGTAAAGGCAAGGAAAGAGAGGGCAAAGCCATTATCCTAAAAGTCAATTCCTCTGATGAATCCACAAGTTGTGATTCTGATTCGCAGATGACCCTTCTAACTAGGTGTTTTAAACACTTCATGAAGAATAAAGGGAAGCTCAACAAGAAGAAGTTTCTCGCTAAAATCAAGTCAATGCAGCAATGGCAAGGAGCTAAGGAAGGCCTCAAGAAGGAATACGATAAATATATCAAATGCTTTGGCTATGGTGAGAAAGGCCATATCTAGTCGAGTTGTCCAAAGACCAAAAAGGATAGATACAAGAAGAGGTTCGCAAAGAAGAATGAGGCACTTGTTGCCACCTAGAGTGATTTAGAAGAATCTTCATCATTTGATGAAGAGGCAACTGATTTCGCCAACCTCTACTTAATAGCCATCGAGAATGAAAGGGGAAAAGGCTCAGTATCTACCTCAGGTAGAGATCAAACCGTTGCTGACTCTGAAGCTGAGCCCAACAAAGTGAAGGCTCCTCAAACTGAGGTACATCCTGAAATCCCTTTGTCAATAGAAGAGTTCACCCAGGTGCTCTTTGATGTCATGAAACTGACTAATGAGCTAGTGAGGAGAAGTGAATATCAGGAAGACATTATAGCTTTCCTTATCTCTTGATATCCGCTTTCTTCAAGAAAATGCCGAGTATCAGATGAGTTAACTACTGAGATCATAGCTTTAAATAAGGAACCTCCTCGCAATTCTAAGAGGAAGAATTCCCCTAAAAAGAAGAAAGCGAGGTAGCCCAAAACAAAAATGGCATGCATTTTTATGGAAAAGCTAGATATGCTACAGTCCTCTGTAGGCATAAAAATTGTTATTACGATGAGTATGATTGGAATAACCTAAGTGATGCTAATAAAGGAGGACCCAGCTCGAAAGCATGGGTGCTTAAGAAAAAGTAATTATTTTACAAGTGAGCCTTAGATCCGCTGATGACTCTAGAATGTCGTATGCGGATAGCGGATTCTCAAGGCATATGACAGGAGATGAAAGTCATTTCATCTCATTGGAGTGTAAAAGAAATGGGTGTGTTAGCTTTAGAGATAACCAAAAAGTTAAGATTGTAGGCTATGGCACTGTTGGTGTCTCTCCTTTAATTGAAGAGGTGTCTCGGGTTAAAGGACTCAAGTACAACTTGCTTAGTGTAGCCCAGCTTTGTGACAAAGGCAAGTAGTTACATTTGACTCAGCAGGTTGCTCAGCTATTGACTGTAAGACTGATTTTACTATTCTCTTTTCTCCTTGAATCAATAATGTGTATACGGTTGATTTATCCCCGGGCTCCACTAATGTGTATCTTATATTTAAGGAGGATAATTTGTGTCTTTGGCATAGAAGGTTGGGTCATATAAATATGAATATTTTGTCTAAACTGGCAAAAAAGTAATTTGTTGTGGGTTTACTCTGCATCAGCTTTAAGAAAGATAAACTATGCTCAGCTTGCCAACTAGGTAAGTAGGTTAAGAAATCTTTTGGGTCAATTAATCATGTAGTAACTAAGCGACCATTGGAGCTACTCCATCTGGACTTGTTTAGCCTAGCTTGGGTGGAAAGAGATTTTCATTGGTGGTTGTAGATGACTTCACAAGATTCACTTGGGTAGTCATGCTGAGTAGCAAAGATGAGATGTATGAATCTTTTATCAAGCTCAGTATTCAGATAATGAATGAAATAAGAAATAAAATTAGTAGAATCTAAAGTGATTATGAACATGAATTTGAGAACTTCCATTTCGAAGAATTCTGTTGAATGCATGGCATTGATTACAGCTTCTCTTCTCCTTATACTCCTCAACAACATGGATTTGTAGAAAGGAAGAATAAAACCATAGTTGAAATGGCTCGATCCATGCTGCGTGATAACAACCTACCAAAGTAATTTTGAGGAGAAGCTGCTGACACAGCTTGGTATATCTTGAATCGAGTTTTAATTCTCCCAATTCAGGATAAAACACCCTATGAGCTTGGTCATCTCAAATCATTTGGCTGTAAGTGTTTTATTCTTAACACCAAAGAGCAGTTAGGTAAGTTTGATCCTATGTTTGATGAACGTATCTTTCTAGGATACTAAACTAATAGTGGGACATGTAAAATATATGTCTAGCGAACTGGCCTATTAGAGGAGTCTATGCATGTATTTTTTTAGGAAACTAACAATGCAGATAAACGCCCATCTGATGAAGATGAAGGAGTAACCCATCAAGCAAATTCATTAGGTATGCCACTCTTTATGCTACCCAACCTAACACAAGAACCCGAATCTGAGGAAGTCATAGAAGATGATGATCTCCGTATCAACTTCAATGATGGTGAAGATCAACCTCCACCTCAACAACCCATTGTATATCCTCCATCTGTTGACCCAAGTCTACCAAGGGAGATTAGGATGCATCGTAACCATACGCTAGATGGCATTGTTGATCATGTTCATAATCCAATGATGATGCGAGGTCAGCTCAACAGGATGATGAGTCATCTAGCTTTCATCTCATTGATTGAACCTAATAAGTTTGAAGATGCAGAAGGAGATGATTATTGGATGATCGTAATGAAAGAGGAGCTGGAAAAGTTCAAGTGCAATGATATTTGGGATTTAGTTCCTAAGCCTAAAGGAAAATCAATTATCAAAACCAAATGGGTTTTTAAGAACAAGCTTGATGAAGATGGCTATGTTCGCACAAACAAGGCCAAACTTATTACTCAAGGCTACAATCAGCAAGAAGGCATTGATTATGATGAGACTTATGCTCATGTAGCTTGGCTTAAAGCTATTCGAATCCTGTGTACCTTCACATCTCATACGAATTTCAAATTATTTCAAATGGATGTCAAGAGCGCATTCTTGAATGGATTTATTCAAGAAAAAGTATATATTGGCCAGCCTCTAGGCTTTGATGATCCGAAGAATCCTGAGCATGTCTTCAATTTGAAGAAAACTCTCTACGGATTGAAGCAAGCTCCAAGAGCTTGGTATAAGAGGCTGAATAATTTCTTAATTAGTAAAGGCTATGAAAGAGGAAAAGTAGATACAACTCTGTTTATCAGGCAAAGAAAAGAAGATGTGTTACCGGTTCAAATATATGTTGATGATATCATATTTGGAGCAACTGATAAGAAGTTGTGCAAGGAATTCAGTAAGTAGATGAAAAGCAAGTTTGAAATGTCTATGATGGGAGAGCTCAACTTTTTTCTTGGTCTTCAAATTAAGCAGACTGAAGATGGAATCTTTATCAGTCAAGCAAAGTATGCTGAAGAAGTTTGACTTGGAGCATTCGAAGCCAATGTCCACTCCCATGGCCACTAAGAGATGAGGCTGGAAAACCTGTAGATAACAAGTTCTATAGAGGAATCATAGATTCTCTACTTTATCTTATAGCTAGTAGGTTAGACATATAGTATGCTTCGTGCTACTATGCTCTTTATCAAGCTGATCCTAGAGAATCTCATTTAGCAACTGTGAAGAGAATTCTCAAGTACTTGCAAGCTTTTATTGAAGTAGGTATGTGGTATCCCAATAGCATGGATTTCACTCCAAGAGGATTCACAGATGCTGATTATGGAAGAGACAAGCTAGATAAGAAAAGCACCACAAGAGGACACCATTTCCTTAGAGAAAGCTTAGTCTTATGGTACAACAAGAAGAAAACTTCTGATTCGCTGAGTATAGCTGAAGCTGAGTACACGGCCGTAGGAAGTTGCATAACACAACTGCTATGGATTAAGCTACAACTGGGAGATTATGGTATAAAGTCAAAGTATCTCAAAGTTATGTGTGTGATAACAAGAGTATAATTGACCTATCCAACAGTCCAGTTCAGCATGGTAGGATGAAGCGTGTCAACATCAGACATCACTTCATTAGAGATCATGTGCTAAAGGGAGATGTCAAGCTGGAGTATGTTCCTTTAGAGTAACAATGTGTTGACATATTCACCAAACCATTGCTAAAGGAACAATTCAATATCCTAAGGTAGCTTATTAACATGCCTAACCCGCTGTAATGAAGAAGAAGAATGAAGAAATCAGAAATTTGGCTATGTGTTGTAGATTAAGCCTTATTTCAGCTAGAAGATGGCACGTGTTTAACGCTGTCCAAAATTTAAAGTAACAACGTGATATTCTATTTCGTGGTTAAAATCAAAACCTACGTTTTCAAAAAGATGTGCTTTTGAATTGGAACCGTTTTTCGCTAAACTCATGGTTTTACTAAGGCGGCTAATCAAATGTTAATCTCATTGTTGATTCTAATCAAGCTTTATGAAAGTACCACATCCAATCGATAGATCAAAAGGCCTATAAAAGCTAGAAGGAGCTAAATAGAGAGGTTGCCTACTTTTGTGAATTCTAATCGTTTCAGAAGCAAAGAAGCCTAATTTCCTCTGCTCTCAAAAATCATTTCCTTCTTTACTGAAATGGTGATCACAAGGAGAACTCTCACCCTTCAAAGCGAATAGAAGAAGAAAATGTTTATCCACATTGATGGATCCTAGCAACGAATCATCTTTCCAGCGGGAACCGTTTTCACTAAGGTTGAATGGGCTGAAAATCAAGATTTTGGTCTAGTCTTCAAGGTGAACTATGATAGCATAATTCTCAATAGATTCATGTACAAGGTCATCAAGCAACAAAACCTCACCCAATTTCTCTTGCTTGAAGGCCCTACCATTAAGGACCTTATGAGGGCTTTCTACACCACTCTATATACTATTAAGGGGTATGAAGATGTGCTTTTGGTAGAGTTCAACAACGTCTCCTACCTCATATGTGCCAGCTTGGTGTCCATTTTGTTGAATATGCCATTAAAGGGAACTGTTCTGAGGATGATTGGAAATGAAGAAAGAGTATTTGTCCCTGTGGACTGGGAGTTGCCTGCAGATTATGGATCTGGAGAGATCGTAGCTTCAAGGATGAGCTGGGAGGTAAGGGCATGCTATGAGCTACTTATCATGTTTTTACAACCCAAAACTGGGCCTTTGAGCAGTTTCACCTACTTTGAGAGCTGTGTAGTTACCACATGGTAAACGGTAAGCAACTGAAATGACCAGTGTTGCTCATGCATCACTTGACCAAAGTTACTACCATCTACCACATGGCATACTTCATCACCGCTCTTATGAAGGTGGTGCGTCTGGACATTGGCCTGGCGAAATAGTTATCTCCTTAAAGAAAACCTTGGTTATGCCTCACTTCAGCAAGCTGAAGTATAAACAAGTCCACACTCGCTATACTAAGGCCAAAGATTTGAAGCTGAAGAAGGCATGGGTGGAACCAATAGTTGTTCCCAAGGATGTCCTCAAGGAGGATGAAGATAACTTTATTGTAAATTTTGACGGCACAAGCGAGGAGGCAACTGAAGAAGTACCTCTTTCTGCTAAGCTAGAGCAAGTATCAACCACCACCTCAACCACCTCATCTCCTAAGGCAAAAAATGGCTCCTAAAGAACTAGAGCCAGTCCAGCAAAAGAAAGGGCAGGAGTCATGCCTGCCCAGCTATAAGTTAGGCAATGAAGAGCATTTAAATTGAAAACTTGCACTTAGAGGGAAGCTGAGGCGAGATAGCTTGAAGAAGAAGCATAGGATGCTAACAACAAAGAGGAGACCTTAACTCAGAGAAAGTGTAAACTGAACATATATGAGGACTCAGAAGAGCAAGGATCCTCTAAGATTTATAAGGAAGAGGACACAACTATTCCTAGTAATGCGGTTGCAGTGCTAGAGGCCCTTAACAAGGCAAAGGGAACTCAGTGCAAGCGCTCTACCACTAATCGCCCTCTTCAGAAACATATGCAGGTGGTGAGTAGTGATGAGGATGTTGGAAGTACCCTACCCCCTCATCAGGAGATTCTAATCTTCCTAAGCCCAACATCTCGGTACCCAAATTCACTCAGGTTAAGGAACTTCCTACTCAGTTTGAAGAACCTCAAGCTGATCCATTCTTGGATCACACAGCCAACCCTGAGGTTCCTTTAAATCCTACACCCATTTCTTCTATAAATTCTAAACCTCTTCTCCTGTAAATTCTCCAATCTCTACTCATGTAGTTACTAAAATCCCCTCTTCATCTGTAAATCCCAAACCTTCAAAACCTGTCAATTCTCTTATACATACCCAGGATTCTTTTCCCCTCATACCTCACTAAATAATACTCAAAATATCGCTTTTTCTCTTCCTCAAACACAAATAATTCCTTGCCCTCTAAAAACCAAATCTTTTCCTTCTTCAACTGTACAATCATTTGAACCTACACCTTCTTCCAACCCATCCTCTATTTCCTTAATTACTCTAATTAGGGAAGCTCTTAATGCTGAGAACTCCACTCAGCATAGAGAAGCAAGTGGTCGTGATACTAAGGTAAATTTTACAGCTAGTGAAGTATCTCAATCCAGCAGCAAGCTAGTCTAAGAGGACTTGGCTGATAAGTCCATCTTAGCTTAGATTATTCAACCTGCAAGGAAGCAATTCCCTTCCCTAAAAACTGATGCTAAGTTGGATGGAGCAGTTAGCCGCGTGCTACTAACTCAAGATTCAACGGACTTGTTTGCTAAAGCTAAGTCTAAAATGCCAAAGTTTGAGGAAAATTCAAGTATTCCCTCTAAATCTCTCTACTTTAAAGAGTTTAAAAAGATTCAAGGAAGCTTTTTGTGATTTGCAACCATCTAGCGAAGGAAAGTGCCAAAAGCTTAGTGGACAAGATGGTTCTAATTCTTTCTAGGCTGGCTGATTCTGTAGCTCAGCTCAGTGCAGTTGTCTCTTCTATCCCAACATCTACTGCCCTTGCTAATGCAGTGGTAGGAAAGATGAAAGGTAGTATTGATGTTGCTGCTAATCATCTTAGTAGTTTGAACATTACATTGGTATCTCAAGCCATATAGTTTCATCAGTTTGGTGAGGAACAAACCAAAATAAAGTGCACCACTAACCGAAAAATTGAAGTTGTCCATAAGGAGGTGGAAACCACTAAGGACATCGGTCATAACATGGTGAAAGTGTTGGAGTCCATGTCTAGACTCTTGGTGAATCAAGAAAGAAGCTGGATAGCATGTTGAAGAAAGTTGAAAAATCTAGCAAGAAAGCTGAGATGCCCTCGCTAGACCTTGATGTGCTTGCTAAGATAATGGAGTCTACCTACAAGATTGTTAACAACAATACTAATGAGAAAATATCTAAAGCACAAAAGACTCTCATTGATGTAATGGGTAAGCTATTTCCTAAGCCAACTAAGTCTTTTGACCTAGATACTAGCCTCTCTGTGCACAAAAAGCTAAATCTCATGAAAGATAAAGTCAACGACATGCAGAACTCAGTTAACCAAATGGTGACAGTGGCTATGAGCACGGGATTTTATACCAGCTCGCGCGTTCAATGATGACGGCTTTTCAAGATATTTATCCTCGAATCACACATTTTTTAACCGTCTGATGATCTTCAAATGGGAGTTCTCCTCATTAAAAATAATGCTCGGGATCCTAAATAAATATTTAAAAGCTTATAATATTTTTTAGGGTCCAAAATAATTTAATTGGGTCATTTGGAAATATAGATATATATAACTTGTATATATATAAATAAATATATAAATATAAATATAAATATGTTATAAACAGCTTGAACGATATTGTCCGCTTTGGCACCATTCACTGCCAACCTCACAGCTTTAAAACGCATCATTCAAGTTGAGACCTTCAGTGCCCTGCTTATATACAAGCTTAGTGGATCATCCAAGAGCGATGTGGGATATTCAATCCTAACACACCCCCTCATCGTGATCGTGCTGATAACGTGTTGTAAATAATATGAATATATAAATAAGAATATACATTACATGAACAAATAGAAAAGTAGAGAAGACAAAGATAGAGAGAAAGTAACATAGAATTCTCGTTATTCTTCTTTGTACAACAAACCTATATTTTTAGGTAAAGGCTAAGTACTTGTAGAGACATAAGTTACATATATTAATATACATAAATGATGGAGGGTTAATGGACATCAATTCTATATATGTTACATATACACATATATTTACAACACTTCCCCTTTGATGTCCATTTTCACAAATGGGACACTACCTCGTTAAAAACCTTACCAAGGAAAATCCCTATGGGACAAAACCTTTGGTTAAGGGAAAAAGAGTGTAGTGTTTACTTCCCCTATTTGTAAGAATATAACTATGCAATATGAATAAGCCTCGTTAAAACCTTGCTATGGAAAACCCAAGTAGGACAAAATCTTAGCGAAGGAAAAAGAGTACAATATTCATTTGCAATCTCAATATTGTGTACATGTTTTATTGAAAGTATCTACTTGATTGTCACTTGATCTAACTTTTTGGATGTCAACTTGATCAATCTTCATGAGATCATGAGCGTAAAAGAATTTGGGTGAATATGTTTGACTCTATCTCATTTAATATAGTCACCATTGAGCTCTGTGATGCATGATACATTATCTTCGTAAATTGTCATCAGATCTTCTTTGTCTATTGATTTACCACATGACCTATTTGCTTTTAAAAAATACATTGATCTTTGCAACTCTATCACAATATAAATTAATAATACTATAAACAAAAGAAAAGTTAAGAATATGAAATATAGAAATAAAGAAAATAATATATATCTCATCGATTTTACCTCTTTTGTTATTCGAACTACATGTC
>CATIWQ010802060.1:0-17485 GCA_949673415.1 Euphorbia schlechtendalii
ATTATACGACAAAAAAAGTTATTTAATTATACTTGGACCCCATAATATAGAAATCCTGGATTCGCCACTGTCAACGACCATTGCCTGTTCTCTTTTACAAGATTATTGACGGTTGCTCGAGCACTCGGATACTAATGTTGAATGATTATATCGAACTATAATGTGATTTAAAATGTATTAAAAATGAATTATCATATACTAACTACCTATAAGTGATGAGCGGTTTGGTATCGTTTAAAGATCTCAAGTTCATTATTAACGTAAAACCTTACTAGGAGACTCATTAACAAGGCTGTGATTCAAATCGAATTTATAATATAATTGGAACAAAATTGCAGTGAACTAGATGTAATCATATTATTTATTATTTATTGTGCACACATGTGGTAAATTTTGTGGTCGAACAGAAATGATATCAAATCTCATGGGGAATTGACACGTGAACCATCAGATAAGTGCCACGTCATCAATAAATAAATCTTATAAAATCAATTATCGCAATCTGTATATACCTCGTATAGTTGCTGTCAATTTACTGTACTGACAAATTACTGTTTTTATTTTGGTCTTTTGACCGTTTCCATGCAAGGACAAATAATTTAAACTGTTTCTTCCCTTTCCGTGTTGTGTTTTAGAAACTAAAAAAAGCCAATGGGTTATCCAGATTTTACCCCAAAAGTGAAAAAATTTCTACCATATTAGAATAAAATAACTTAACAAAACTATAATAATAGGTTTATAAATAAATTTCAGCTTTGTGAACTGAACTTAATTAAAACATGTTTGTGTCAACAGTGAATCAAGCAGTTGTGGCTCTAACGTTAGCGACAATAGTATTTAAGTAGATATGTTCATGAGCTGGGGAACCCGTCAAGTCTGAATTGAATCCGCTTTTATGGGTCGGGTTTGGATACTCAGATTCTAAAAAAAATCAATCAGAGCCTGAACCCATCAAAGTCCACTATTTTATGAGTCTGGTATGGCTTTTCTTCAAATACTAAAGTCCGTTTAGAACTCGACTTGATTAATATTATATATGTATAAAAATATATATTTATGTACTATATTTGATAAATTACTTTGACTTTTTATTTTTTTAACCTATTGAGTTTTTTTAATCCAATACAATAATTCATAAAAAATGAAGAATTTAGAAGATATGTAACTTATGTAAGATTTATATGTAGTTATATAATTTTTTTTATATATTTAGTCAATAAAAATGTTAAAAGAAAAAATTAGTATGAGTCGTGGGTCCGGCTTGGAAATGACTTTATAAAGCCAGCCCGAGCTCAATCTGAGCCTGAATTTTTAAAGTGTGGACCAAACTGGGCTTGTGTTGATATTTTTTTATACAAATTTTGATCAAACCCAGCCCAGCCTACTAAATGAACAAGTCTGATACTAAGTAGACATGTTCGTCAGGTGTGCTAGGCCACTACAAACATCAACTCAAACCCGCCCAAGTCCATACGTTAGAATTTCAGACTCGGATTGGACCCGAACTTACAAGGTCGTGCCCAAGCCTGGCCTATGAACAAGAATATTTTTATTTTAAATTTCTAAAAAAACTTAGTGTAAAAATAACAAAATATAAAAAAACATATCCAATTTTTTATATGATAGCAATATTTACTTTAAGTCTTTAATATTTAATATAAATAAATCTAAAAAAATTAATATATAATATAAAATATTATTCACCGGGCGGCTTAGTCGGTCTTTTGACTATAAAATCCAATCCAAGTCCACCATTCTCATAATTACTGTTTTTATTTTGGTCTTTGGACCGTTTCCATGCAAGGACAAATAATTTAAACTGTTTCTTCCCTTTTTGTGTTAGTGTTTTAGAAACTAAAAAAAGCCAATGGGTTATCCAGATTTTACCCCAAAAGTGAAAAAATTTCTACCATATTAGAATCAAATAACTTAACAAAACTATTACAATAGGTTTATAAATAAATTTTAGCTTTGTGTACTGAACTTAACTAAAACATGTTTGTGTCAACAGTTAATTAAGCAGTTGTGGCTCTAACGATGGTGACAATATTATTAAGTAGACATGTTTATGGACCGGGAAACCCGTCAAATCCGAACTGAATCCGCTTTTATGGATCGGGTTTGGATACTCAAATTCTAAAAAAACTCAGCCCAAGCTTGAACCCATCGAAGTTCACTATTTTATGAGTCGGGTTTGGCTTATTTACAAATACTAAAGTCCGTTTAGGACCTGACCGATTAATATTATATATGTATAAAAATATATATTTATGTACTATATTTGATAAATTACTTTGAATTTTTATTTTTTTTATAAATACAATAATTCATAAAAAATGAAGAATTTAGAAGATCTGTAATTTATGTAAGATTTATATGTAGTTATATAATTTTTTATATATATTTAGTCAATAAAAATGTTAAAAGAAAAAATTAGTATGAGCCGTAGACCGGGCTTGGGAATGACCTTATAAAGCCAGAGCATAATCCGAGCCTGAATTTTTAAAGTAAGGGCCAAACTGGGCTTGGGTTGGTATTTTTTATACAAATTCTGTTCAAATCCAGCCCAGCCTGCCCGATGAACAAGTCTAATACTAAGTAGACATGTTCGCCAGGTGTGCTAGGTCGGTACAAACATCAACTCAAGCTCGCCTAAGACCATACTTTAGAATTTCAAACTCATACTGGGCCCGAACTTACGAGGTCGTTCCCAAGTTTGGCCCGTGAACAATGAAATTTTTTTTATTTTAAATTTCTAAAAAATTAGTGTAAAAATAACAAAATATAAAAAAACATGTCCAATTTTTTTATATGATAGCAATATTTACTTCAAGTCTTTAATATTTAATATAAATAAATCTAAAAAAAATTAATATATAAATATATAATAAAAAATATTATTCACCGGGCTGGGCTTCGTCGATCTTTTGACTACAAAATTCAATCCAAGTCCACCCAAGCTCATAATTTAGAACTTTGAGCTTGGATCGAGCCTGCGCTGGGCTTATGAGGTTATTTCCAAGCCCGAGTCACGGCTCATAAATGTTTTTTATTTTAAATTTCTAATAGACTAACTGAAAAAAAAAACAAAATAAACAAAAATGTGTCCAAGTTTTTTAATATAATACCATTATTCACTTAAAATCTTTGATAATTATTAATTTATTGTAGTAAAATATATAAACTTGATCAAACAAATATAAAATTTTAAATAATTAATAATTTAATATATAAATATGCAATAAAAACATTATTCATCGGGCTGGGTTCAGAATTGACTTGAGTATTTATTTAAAAATCAAACTAGACCCATATATTTTGTGATTTAACGGGCTCAGACCAGATTTAGTGAAAATATGAGTGTCAAAACTTAAATCATGGGAGCGGACCCGATTGAGCCCTACCCAATGAACATGTCTAGTATTAAGGTGTTGTATAGCTAAGTTAGACATGCAAAAGACATGACCCAATGGCCCAGGAAGCTTGGTAGGGCGAAATCAACAAGCTTGTGGGGAAAAAGACTAGTCTCTAGGCAATTAGGGATCTTGGGACGTTACATGACCTCTAGTCGCTGGGAAATTATATTAAGGATCAAATCCAAAAAATCAAATCCTTGCATGCTTATCATGCGTTCAAAAGTGAATATAATAATAGAAAAGTAATAACATCAATTCACTTTTGGAACACACAGCAAGCATGCAAGGATCCGATCCTTTGAACCTGATCCTTAATATAATTTCCCCGGGTTGCTCTAATTGGACGCTAAGCATGTGACAGACACTATTGGGCAATTTATTGAATATAAAAGTTTTTAAGACTTAATCTATTACCATGACAAATTATATTAAGAACCGAGTATTAAGTATTCATCCCGCATGCAAACATGTTTCTCAAGAGATTATTAAATGATATTACTTTCTATTATTTTAATCCATTTTAAGATACATATCCTCCAAGCGAGAAAAGAATATAAAATATTTGACTTTTTGCATAATTTCCCATTACCTATAGTGGCTAAAGTAGTACCACTTATACTAATTTAACTGCAAGTTAGTTGTAACTTTGAATTATTACACATTAGCGTCTATTAATAATTTTGGCTCATAAACAGTCTAATATTAAAACTTTAAGAATTTAAATAATTTCAATGCATGATTTGTATCAGTAAGACTTGAATACGAATTTAAATGCCCTGATCGAATAAACTATTCGCGTGTATACGAAATAGGCCATGTATTAGAAAAGGAGTTTAAAAAGTTTATTAAAACTTAGTTTTGTATTACTCACTCCAATAATTCATTTAATCAAAATATGAAAACCTAAAATAGTAATCATGATTATTTTATATATTTATTTTATGTATACATTTATTTACTCTTGTTATTTTCATAGTATTAAATGCACAGTTTATTATGAAAAATTAAAACATTGTACATAAATTATTACTTATATACTCTTATTACTCTACCCGCCTACTAAATATTATCTTTTAAGAGGGATTTTGATCTCTTTTTATTTTCATTTTGTATTTTCAAGGTGCTTTTTCTCTAAATTTTCCATTCTTACCCTTATTAATTTGTTCAACTTTCAAGATAACCATATTTCAATGTCCAATAAGAAGATGAGAAGACTCTAAGAATCAATATTAGTGAAGTATTGAAAATAGAGTAGAACATTTATGAAAAGGTAAAATAGTACTCCCTTCATTTCAAAATAACTGTCATTTTAAGATTTTAGAAAAATTTCAAAATAATTGTTGCTTTAGGATCTAAATGCACATTTTTAAAAAGTTTTATCGTTTTTACCCTTATTTAATGAACATTGGAAATGACAAAAAGAATAAAGTATATAATCAACTTTCAAATTAAAAAAAGTCATATGGGTAGATAAATATTTGTGTTGCTCTAGTTAATGTCGTTTTGGTATTGATAAACAACCTAAAAGCGATAATTATTTTGAAGTGGAGGGAGTAAATATTTTAATTCGATTAATTGCCATCTTAATAACTGTAAATTAGTTAAAACTTAGAATATTTAGTAGACGAAGAGAGTAATTGTTTTATTGAAAAATATGATGAAAAAACAAGGATGAATAGCAGTCAAAGAGACGGAGCAGTCAACGGAGTATGGAAGGTGAGGGTGAGTTTCAATGAAAATGGTAATGGTTTTGGGGTAATCAAGGCCACACGGTTGGCCATTAGGACACCTTCTTTTATAATCACTTCTTTAATTACATCTTTTGATTGAATTCACCATTTTTAAATGTTTTTTTCCCACAACTTCATTTAACCATGTCTTTGGAATAATCACTTATAGTACGGCTGCTTGTCTTTCGTTGGGTCATGTTTACCACTATTAATATAATCTTTTAACACATGTGCGAAGGTTTGAGTTTAATATATAAATTAAACAGTTCAAATATATCGTTACCCTTCTCAATTTGATATTAAAACTTGGATATTACCTCTAATTTACAAAAGGTTCAGATCCTGCATTCATGTTGATAAAATTAACCAATTAACCCCATCAATCTAACTTCACCGGTCACATTTTGAAAAGTGTAGTACATTAACGTCACGTCATAAATTCAAAAAGTCCAACCATTAAGATTTTGACAGGTGACATTTCTTACATTCTTCCCTCTCTTGTTCTATTTCATTTCTTCCATATATGAAATAAATTAAGCAGAGCATAACTTAATCGAACGCAAATTTGATGGTTTAATTGCAAATGAAATTAAATCTGAATCCCAGTCCGTCTAGATTGCTCAGAATAATTTTATTTGTTATTCCGATCAAAAATTTTGTTTGAATTAGACGTGAAATAGAATCTCCATTCTGATTGCAAAACTGTTTGGCTTATTTATGAAATTGATTTGTCGATGAAGATATCTGTGAGTCGAAGCTGTAATTGAGGTGTTGTCGCTGACGTAACTAAAATCACTGTAGAATTATTCGGGACAACAGAACTTGTGTCGGAGAAGATGAACCGTCAACTGAAATGGAGAGAAATTGAAAGTCGGTGTTCGTTGACGGTGTTCCGAAAGAAATGCCAAATATTGGGAGAAGATGAACCGTCAAGAGAAATCGATGTTGGTTTTCCGACAAAAACCACAGCAATTTCAAGATTTGGTGAATGTAGATGTTCCTTGAAGGCTTTCATAGCCCAAAGGCAATGAAATTTAACCAAAAACGCATAACAAGTAGCCAAGATGCCAGAAACCATTCTTTTGCATTATAGCTACAATTTTGGAGACAATATAGATATATAATGCAATTTTTATTTATCCAATTTTATTGGATATTGGGAGAACCTTCACAAATTAAAGTTCTATTGTATATGGTTGATGCTCTATTTATTTTTGTAGTAGGAGAAAGAGACAGAGAAAGAGATAGGCAAAGAAAATGAGATGGGGTATTTTACTACAGTATTATTTCATTTTTGGTTAATCAAACGTGCTTGAAAAATCAACTAGTGACACATTGACTGCGAACTCAGCTTCAGGAGGTTAAGTGGTTCACATTTATCAATTTGAAGGGGTATCTAAACCTTTCCTAATGTATATGGGCAATCAGAAAACATCGGACATATTCAGGCAAAAAATATGAGTGAGGCCATCTCCAATGCCCTTAGAGAAAATGCGATATTTCGAAGCAGGGTTTAAGTCCAACCCTATTACAGAGTAAGGCATGAGATACTGAAGTGTCCCATGTCCGGCAACCTACAAAATCTGAATATCACCACAAAAACGGCTACTAGTGACAACCTAGTTACTTGATAATACTTCAATTGCCATATGCTTGCATTCTGCTTCTTCACTTTCAATTGATTACCAGAAATGCTTTGAAAGAAAAACAAGCAGCATCAAAGGACAGTCATTTTGAAAGACAATGAGAAGATGTCTAATGCAACAAGAACCTATTTCGACCGAAAACAAGCCATTGTTTAATTGGGAGATTGAATCGGTCCCATTAATCAAATGGACCACCATATTCACAACACATGCCACACCATTCTAGCACTGCAGAGTGAGAATTGGCAAGCATATGTGAACACATACAGAGAACGATAAACAGCTTTGACATTTTTGGATATGAGGGTAAATCAAGCAACAGGCAGCTAGGGAAAACAATCCTAAGTATAAAAGTAATATTCTCAGCTCATCCATCTTTAGCCGAATTTAAAACTTGACTTTAACAAAGAGCGATGTACTACGAGCATATGGGACTATTTTCATCTCAATGACCATCTCAATGACTTCTTGACAGCCTAAGAGAATGCCTCACTATAAAAATTCGCTGAAAATTCAAATAACCGAAAAGGCGAAAACACACTACATCGTGACTTGTGACAAGGCAACCTCTAATCACTTGTTTCCCTTAAAAAGAAACAGGTATTAGTTACTGGAAACATGTGTATGTACCAATTACTATCTACTTCCACTTTTTACAAGCATATTACAGTTTTTATATGCTATGACTACAAGAGGAGCAACAGAGTGCCCCTTGTAAAAATTTAAAATTTCACAAAGAAGACTATTAGATTCGCCTCAAAGATAAAAATTTGACAGACAGAAAATAGAAACAGTAGCTTCAAATAACCAAAGCCAAATAGTCATGTTATTCAAATTCAAGATAACAAAAGGGATGATGTATTAGGAACAAAGAATAAAGTCACTGATTCCATTTACTTCTCACGATTCAAACAAGCTGATCATCAATAAAACAAAAGACTGAAACATGATGTGCCCCGGACAATCAAGGATATCAGCTCATCAGAGAAATTTATGCTTATGGAAAATCTAAACCAAACTCCAAATTAAACAGAAAGATAGAAGGAAAACCAGAGAGTATACAAACTTCCTCATTAACCGATAGGATCTTGGTCCCTCTGCTGTCGAAGCAACTCTTCCCTTACTCTCCTGATCTCAGCTTCCCTCTCCAATCTCTCCTTCTGTTGCAAAAACAAATCACATGAAGCACAAATATTCAAACGGGATCTCCAAAATTAAACAATACCCAATGATCCAAATCAGAATCCAACAATTACATTCTCGAAATTTGAATTCAGATTACCGAAAAAACAGATCTGGATAAGTTCCTACCAGAATTTCAATTAGGGTTTCTCAATAGAAGCTATGATTGAACCGAATTAAAGCAAAATTGATGATATTTGTGAAATGGGGGAGCTGAAAAATGAAGGAAAAACGGACCTTTTCGTCTTGATGGAGAGCAATGTAAACATGAACCCTGTCCATGGTCTGCCAGAATAGGAATGCACCCAATGTCATACCGAAATACGTGGCTACTTTCACCATTTTCTTCTTCTAGACGCTGAGAATTTGGATACAGCGTCGATCAATAGACTGCGATCAGATTAACAGATGATAAAATGGAGAATTCTTTGACTATGTACGTCGAAAGGGGAATTTTGCAACATAAATTATCGAGTGTGGCCGTCATTATTTTACTTTCTGTGAATCTCACCTGTCTGCATCAATTCTATTTTTCAATTTATTTAACTGAAATGAATTTAATTGAACTGGATTTAATTGAATTGTAATTTAAGTGAAGTTAACTTTATGGTAATGAAAAACACTCTCAAAGATTGACTAGGGTTGTCCATTAATTTAGAACTCACAACATTACAAATATCTAAATATATTTGTAACCAAAAATATAGTTATAATCAATTAATCATTGTTTATCGGACTAAAGTCTACAACTAATATGAGTGCTATTTATGAGGTTATAAAAGCAATGCAATTTTTATTCATCACATTGTAAGTTATTCATTTTTTCAAAAGACTATAGAATCGATATGACTTCTTTAAATATTTAGGTACGAGGAATCGTGAAATAGTATGTGTTTTAAAACCAACTTCACTAACTTTGGATATAAATACATGCTTTGTGAAGCATTTTGTACATTAGATATTGGTATAGAACAAATACTAAGTGAAACAAATTAAATACTTTGTCAAGTCATATTGTTGGATTCATAGAACATAGGAAAAGAAAAACCTACCTGGTTTTGCATAGCATGAAGTTGTGACTATACAGGGGGACCTTTTTCAGTTTGCTGATCCGATGGAGAAATTGCAAATGAGTTATGCTATAGGTAAAGGCATTGATTCATGAAAATAGCCAGTTCCGAAAAAAATTTAAACCATTTCTCGATTTATGTGTGCGTCATCCTTGCACAGGGACCATGCCAATCTTCTTTGTATCGTTCCAATTTTATCAGATGTCTCCTAAAGGACAGGACCATGCTTTCTTCAATCACTTGTTAAAGCACTGCAGGGCATCACATAATAGCAATGTTGGATATTTAAGATTGGGCTTTATAAAGCGTAGCCAAAAGCTTATTTATTTCGCAACCCTAAGGTCCAACGTTTAAGATTATTATTGATTCATTTATAATTATTTTTTTGATAATTTTTTAATTTACGCAACTGCGCTTAAATTAAATATGAATTAAAATCGTACCCGTCAAAAAATAACTGGAACTTGAAATCTCTAAACGTCACAAGTTCAATCTTCACCACTAAGATAAGACAATGATAATACATTATTTTAAAAAAAATAGTAAACAAAACGATTCATCATCATCATCTAATAATACTACTACTGTGTTGTGTTATTATTAGAGAAATATTGTTAACATTATGTTTTAGATACCTACACCGTGCTTGAGTTTACTAGGACATATTTTTTCTTGGAGATTTCTTTTGGACAAGCTAAGCCATTTTATGTGATATTAGAACATGCTGGTTCATAAATAATGGATATAAACATAGAAACATGTTATATTTCTCACTGTTACAGACTTGGCAATGAAATTCTTTATACATGTGATTGGTATTTTACTTGTGAGACTTTGATTAAGATAGAGATGTAATGTAGACTGTAGTAATTTAAATTGGAAAAGCACAATCTTTGTCAATATCACTCTTTAAAAACTTCCAAAGAAATCATCCTATATATATTTTATTAAAAAATTAGACTATTTGTATATATGAAGAAGATTTTTAGCTTAGTTCCATACAAACCAAAAAACAAAGAAATAAATTCAATTAGGAAGAACAAAAGTTGAAATTCAAGATACTCTTCATTTCGATGTACCCCAATCAAAATCGGACATAGTTTCTTTTAATATTTTTCAAGTTTCTCTTTTTCAACAATTTCTAATTCTCTTCTGAGAAATATTCACTGAATATGATACATGAAAGGGGACAAACAAATTTTATTCCAGCATTTTATTCTTCAATCTTCATTGAATGTCCTATATCCATCTGAATCATTTCTGCTGTCCGTTTCTGTTTTATTAATGGACATGTAAAAAATAAAACAACCATTAGAAAACGAGAGTAGCATACTTCCATATAATAATGACAACAATATACCTCTAAGAGGAATTTGTATCCTAACAAATGTTGCCGGCTTAGTTATCTAAGACTCAATCTTGTCAAAACTGAAAGTGAAAACTAATACTATAAGAGGACTCCAACTCTCCATATTTTAAGCTTCATGAAGTTCTGAAGTTTTGAAGAAGAATTACCGAGATGGGGGCGAAAGGCGGACTGTTTCAGTATGCTGACCGAATCGATAAGTTGTTGATGGTGGTTGGAACTTTGGGTTGCATGGGAGATGGCTTGCTCACGCCACTCATAATGTACACACTCAGCAAAATCATGAACGAATACGCGACTTCCGAAACTGGTGATTCCATAATTCTCTCAACCGAAACAGTAGACAAGGTAATTCGAATGATTTTGGATATCATATTGCTACAACTTTTTTTCGACTGCTTTTCTTATGCTTACTTTTGCTTTCGTGCAACAGTATTCACTTCGGCTTCTGTTTGTTGCCATTTTAGTCGGTACATCTGCTTTTTTGGGTATGTATAATTCATTCAACTGCAAAAAATAAATGTATTAGTCTAGAACATGTTGTAATCGATATGAGATGTTATGCAGAGGGAATTTGTTGGACACGAACAGCTGAAAGACAGGCTTCTCGAATGAAAATAAAGTATTTACGATCGGTCCTAAGACAAGAAGTCGGTTTCTTTGATAAACAAACCAATTCTAATAGTACCTTTGATGTTATCTCTGCCATCTCTTCTGACGCACATTCAATCCAAGATGCTATAGCTGATAAGGTTCAGACTTTTCGTTAGCAAAATAGCTTATACTAGCTCGATTTCGCGTGCTTGAACTAATCAGAATTTGTTTCGTGTAGATACCGAATTCCCTGGCTCACTTCTCGGCATTCATTGCAACATTTGCAGTCTCCTTTGCGCTATCATGGCGGTTATCAGTGGCAACACTGCCATTTGTGATTATGTTTATAATTCCGGGACTAATATTTGGGAAGTTACTGATGCACACAGGAGCAATTGCGAAAGAGTCCTACGCAGTGGCGGGCGGAATTGCGGAACAGGCGATCTCATCGATCCGCACTGTTTACTCGTACGTAGGAGAGAATCAAACATTGGATCAATATAAAAGTGCGCTCCGGAAAAATATGAAGCTTGGCATAAAGGAAGGGTTCGCTAAAGGATTGCTGATCGGGAGTATGGGAATGATCTTTGCGGCTTGGGGTTTTCTTGCATGGGTTGGAAGTGTTCTCGTCACCGAAAGAGGCGAAAATGGAGGAGCTGTTTTTGTTGCCGGAACATGTGTCATCTTGAGTGGAGTGTGAGTTCAACAACACCAACGATGCCCCTTTAAGGCCTGTTTGGGATTGCTTTCCTAGCAGCTGTCTCAAAAAGCTCCACTCACGGACTTTTAGTAGCATAGTAGTCGAGAACGCAAAGCGCACTCAAAACCACTAGGGTCTCACTTCTCGCTTTTACACAAAGCGCAAAAAAAGCAATCATCTAGGAATGAAAAAGCGCACTATTGTAAATTCATCCAAAAACTTATAGGTTTAGAAAATTTATAAAATGTAGGCATATAGCCACATGAAACTAATATATATAAAAAATATACATGTCATTTTAGTCCATAACAAAAAAAAGTCATCAAAATCCAAAAATCATTAAAATCTAACCCTGTGAGCTTTCTTGCACCCCTATTCTTTGTGTTCAACCGAAACGCTCACTTTTGACTACTATGTTCCATATAGCAACATATTTTGGCATGGGACAAAAGATTTTGAATCTTGATACTAAATTCGCAACGCCAAAATCTGTTATTATAGTGAGAGCTTGAAAATGGAGCTTTTCGGGACAATAGTCCGGGAAAGAAATCCCATACTAGCCATTGGTCTTATTTGTCAATTGTTGTAACTTACGTTTGGATTTTTGTGCCTTCAGGTCCGTCATGAGTGTGCTTCCAAATCTTTCTTTTATATCAGACGCGGCAATTGCGGCTGCTCGAATAAAGAAGACGATAGATCAAGTTCCAAGCATAGACTCTGAAGATGGAAAGGGGAAAATCCTAGCCAATTTTAGGGGAGATATTCAGTTTAAAGATGTTGAATTCAGTTACCCATCAAGACCCGACACACCGATATTGCAAGGATTTAACCTCAAAGTGCAAGCTGGAAAGACAATAGGTCTTGTCGGAGGCAGTGGCTCTGGAAAGTCAACAATTGTAGCTTTGCTTGAAAGGTTTTATGATCCTACAAGTGGGAGTATTTTTCTTGATGGATGCAAAATGAAAAGACTTCAGCTTCAATGGCTGAGATCCAAAATGGGATTAGTTAATCAGGAGCCAATTCTCTTTGCAACATCAATCAAGGAGAACATTCTATTTGGTAAAGAAGAAGCTTCCATGGAACTTATCGTTCAGGCAGCGAAGGTGGCAAATGCTCATGATTTCATCCTCAAGTTACCTGATGCATACGATACACAGGTTAGCATTTATGATACTTTCCACTAGACAATTGAAAGAAACTATTCCAACGTTATTAAGGTCAAAAAATTAGAGACACTTAGTTTGATATGCATCAAAACAATACTAGTGGCTATAGAAACAAGCTCGTTTTGGCTTCACCAAGTGTAGATTATGGTCCACCTAGCTAAAATATGACTCGATTAGGGCCAGTTTTGAAAATTGCTTTCTCAAGCTGCTGTCACGAAAAGCTCCATTTTCAGGCTTTCCCAATAAGCGCAGATTTTGACCTTCGGAAATGAATAGCAAACAGACCCTAATATCATAGTAGTCAAGGCGCTAGGCTGTAGCCTAGGCGCAAGGTGAAGGCACACTTAAGGCGCATGCTAGGTGCGTGAACTTAAAAAATATAAAATAAACAGTTTTTCACTTCACTTAAAGAAATTCAAGAATTCAAAGTTCATAATGATAAAACCTAATTCATATCAATCCAAAACATAAATTATCAATCATCAAAATCATCAAGATCAACATAATCCCCATCTTCATTAGAATCACTCTCAAACTTGTCATCAACATATTCCTCCTCCTCCACCTCCTCATGGTCTTGTTCAACCATAGTTACATACTATCAGAATATTTGCAAACTTTTAAAAAGACACATACGAATATTTGCAATTGCAACCATAATTACATATTATCATTCTAGTTGAATAGAATGGACCGATGAAAAACAGCCATTCTTCCTCTTCTTCAACTTGGAATAAGCACTGATAGCTTGTGATCAGACTTAATAAACAGTATTTTGTGTTTTAATTCAAAAAAAGGCTTTGTAAATCGTTAACTAGCAATATTATTTTGTTTGTATATTTAAGGGAAGACTAACCAGGTAATAAATTAAAGTTTGATAGGTTTAAAAATTCATTTATTTGGGCCTAAAGTGCGCCTTGCACCTTGCACATCCAGGCATGTGCCTCTGCAACATGCACCGTCTAACAAGGTGTAAGGCGCCATAGCTGGTGCCCTATGCGCCTCAGGCACACCTTTGACTACACTGCCTAGTATTAAGAGTCAAAATCTCTTGTCCAAGACCAAAATATGTTGTTTCATGGAAAATTTGTGTGGAGATTTTCAAGACAACTGCTAGGAAAGCGATCCCAAACGAGCCCTTAAACGATACTATAACATCACTAAATTAAACTTGATTTAAGAGAATTGAGTAACACCAAATAGTAAGATGCACTAGCCTAAAAATTTACCACCATAGGAATTTAACTTTGAAATGTTATCTAAATGGTACAGGTAGGGCAATTCGGAGTTCAGTTATCTGGAGGGCAGAAGCAAAGGATAGCCATAGCAAGGGCATTAATCCGAGATCCGAAGATACTTTTGCTCGATGAAGCTACTAGTGCACTGGACGCAGAGTCAGAAAGAGTAGTGCAAGAAGCATTAGATAGAGCTTCACAAGGAAGGACAACAATCATTGTCGCTCATCGCCTTTCTACTATTCGGGACACGGATCTGATAGTTGTTCTGGAAGCAGGGAGAGTAATCGAATCAGGTTCACACCACGAACTAATCCAAATGAATAATGGAGAAGGCGGAGCTTACAGCAAAATGCTGCAATTGCAACAATCAGTTACACAAGAGGAACCCTTCTATTCTCCCCGTTACACAACAGAGCATAGAATTCAAAGTCCAAAAACACCACAACATGATAAAGTCAGATCAAGCTATCAAAAAAGTCCAGCCTACTATGATTTTAGCAGCCCAGTTTACTCCTTTAGTTTGTCCCAATCAGTACAATTCAATCCCTGTGATGATCCAAATCAAGGTAACTTGAAAAAGTCACTTCCTCCTTCACCGTCGGTTTTGCAATTGCTAAGAATGAATGCACCAGAATGGAAGAAAGCATTGCTAGGTTGCCTTGGTGCGGCTGGCTTTGGACTGGTTCAGGTCGGTCATGCTTATTGTCTAGGGTCGATTTCCTCTGTCTACTTCCTGACAGACTTTTCAAAAATCAAGTCAGAATCGAAAATCTACTGCTTCATCTTTTTAGGCATTGCTGTTACCAGTTTCTTCACTAATCTCCTCCAGCATTACAATTTTGCTATCATGGGCCAGCAGTTAACAAAAAGGGTAAGAGAAAAAGTGCTTGAAAAAGTGTTCACATTTGAGGTGGGATGGTTTGATGAAGAGGAAAATACTAGTGCTGCCATTTGTGCACGGCTAGCTACTGAGGCGCAGTTGTTTCAGTCCCTGATTGCAGATCGAATGTCATTGCTGGTTCAGGTTTTCTTTGGTAGTTCTATTGCTTTTGTGCTGGCTCTGTTGTTATCTTGGAAAGTAGCAATCGTAATGATTGCTATCCAACCACTGCTTATCGGAAGCTTTTATTCGAAAAATGTTCTAATGAAAACTATGTCTGAAAAAGCTCGAAAAGAACAAAGTGAGGGAAGCCAACTTGCAAGTGAAGCTATCATTAATCACAGGACAATCACAGCATTTTCATCACAGAACAGGATTTTGAGGTTCTTTCGACAAACAATGGAAGGTCCAAAGAGGGAAACCGTAAAGCAATCATGGTTGTCTGGCTTTGGCCTCTTTAGCTCTCAGTTTCTTACTGCAGGTTCTGTTGGTTTAACATTTTGGTACGGAGGGAGACTATTGGCTCATAAAGAAATAACCTCGAAGCGCCTTTTCCAGGTATTCTTCATGCTGATGAGCACAGGTAAAAACATCGGAGATGCAGCAAGCATGAGTTCTGATATAGCCAAAGGCAGCAATGCCATCAGATCAATTTTCGCGATTCTTGACAGGAAAAGCAAAATCAATCCTGACGATGAGAATGGGATTAAAATTAGAAAGAGTATCAAAGGCAACATAGAATTACAGAACATCTTCTTCTCCTACCCTGCCAGGCCAAACCAGATGATCTTCAAGGGCTTAAGTCTCAAAATCGAAGCGGGACAAACTATGGCGCTCGTTGGGCAAAGTGGTTCAGGAAAATCAACCATCATCGGCCTGATCGAAAGATTTTACGACCCTGCAAAGGGAATCATCCTGATAGATAAACACGACATCAAGAGCTACAACCTGAAAATGCTGAGATCACGTATCGCACTGGTGAGTCAAGAGCCCACTCTTTTCGCAGGAACTATAAGCCAGAACATTGCGTATGGCAAAGAGAATGCTACGGAAGCCGAAATAAGAGAAGCAGCCATGCAAGCCAACGCCCATGAATTCATAAGGTATAAAATTCATCATTTCACTAAGAATAACACTATTATTTATTTATTCCTTATATTGATTCTAGTATTGTACACATGAACGTAGTTCCATGAAAGATGGATACGGGACTTTCTGCGGAGAAAGGGGAGTGCAACTTTCAGGAGGGCAAAAACAAAGAATAGCATTAGCAAGAGCCATACTAAAGAATCCAGCAATCCTACTGTTGGATGAAGCAACAAGTGCCCTCGACAGTGTATCTGAAAATCTAGTCCAAGAAGCACTGGAGAAGATGATGGTGGGAAGAACATGTGTGGTAGTTGCTCATCGGTTATCAACCATACAAAAGGCAGACACCATAGCAGTAATTAAGAATGGAAAGGTTGTTGAAAAGGGATCACATTCTGATCTATTAGCCATTGGAAGACCTGGTGCCTACTACTCACTTATTAAGCTACAAGGTGGTTATTCCCTTTAAAATTTTGTAACAAAAACAGCATAAAAATTATAAATACATGTACTTGGTGAAGATTACGAATACAATAGCCATAATTCATGTAGACAATAACATAAAAAGGAATTGATTTCAATAGCTACGATCGAAGAACAGTAATTTGGAGGAATACTAAAACACATAACGGGAAATAGCGACTGACCTATTCATAGGCAGAGTTCATCATCACTGATTCGAATCCTGAATTGCAGAAAAAACAAACCATTGGCGGAGAGATGAGGTAGAGATTTTAGGGAAATCGGATTGAAAAAAAATTTGGACCATTTCTCGATTTATGCGTGTCATCCTTGCGCAGGGGCCATGCTAATCTTCTCTGTATCGTTCCAATTTTATCGGATGTCCCCGAAGGGACGATACTATGTTTCCATCTCTCGTCTGTTATTGCACTGTAAAGCAGAGTACAACAGCAATGTGGGATACAGGACTAGTTAAGTTAAACTAAAACTAAAATGTGCCGTAACCGGACTAAATTAAACTTCAGACTTTAATTTGATTCCCCAAAACTAGACCTGTTCGCGGGACGGGCGGCCGAGCCCGCTTTCATAGGTCGGGCTTGGATACGCATTTTTTAAAAAACCCGGTCCAAGCCCGAGCCCGTCAAAGCCCGAAGATTTATGGGTCGAGCTTGGCTTTTATATAAATACCCGAGCCCGGCCCGACGAATAATTTTATATATTTATTATATATTTGTACATTAAATTTATTATTATTTTAAGATTTTATATTTTATCCTATTAAATTTTTATATTTGGGGTACAAAGCATGTTACTAAATATTAAAGATTTTAAGTAAACAATGCAATTATATTTAAAATTTAAACATATTTTGAATTTTTTTATATTTTTTCTATTAATTTAATAAAAAAATTAATAACAAATAAAATATTCATGGGCTTGGGCCGGG
>CATIWQ010802125.1:0-22384 GCA_949673415.1 Euphorbia schlechtendalii
TTTTTTAAGCTTTCATTCTGCACAAATTAGTTAAAAAATGTCCAACTGGTATTTATCTAGTATGCAGCTAGTATTCAGCTACTAATGATCAAGTTTCTGCATTTTGGAAAAATTCTAGTTTGTAACTGGTATTATGCTGGTTTACTGCTAGTATTTGGCTAGTAAAAAACTAGTAATGAACAACCAAACTCTCTTTCGAAGTGCTTGAAGTAGATTTCATAGAAGGTTTTGTTACCTTCCTAACCTAGTTAAAAAATGTCAAACTGGTATTTATCTAGTATGCAGCTAGTATTCAACTACTAATGATTAAGTTTCTGCATTTTAGAAAAATTCTAGTTTGTAACTGGTATTATGCTGGTATACTGCTGGTATTTGGCTAGTAAACACCTAGTATTGAAATTTTTTTAAACTTTCATTCTGCACAAATTAGTTAAAAAATGTCCAACTGGTATTTATCTAGTATGCAACTAGTATTCAGCTACTAATAATCAAATTTCTGCATTTTGAAAAAATTCTAGTTTGTAACTGGTATTATGCTGGTATACTGCTGGTATTTGGCTAGTAAACAACTAGTAATGAACAACCAAACTCTCTTTCGAAGCGCTTGAAGTAGATTTCATAGAATGTTTTGTTACCTTTCTGACCTTCTTATGAACAACCAAACTCTTGTTTTGAGCAGAAGTTTAGGTGCCATAACTATTGGAAACAGGAACAAAAAATTGAGACAAAATGAAGGATTGTGGTGAAAATTCGATTAGGAAGAGATTCAAAGGATTAAACAACAACCCGTAACACAAATTATGAAGAACGAGTTATTGAGAAGCAGTTAAAGTTTGAAATCGTATCGTAGAGAATCGAAATCTGAGAAATCGCAAGAACAAATAATTGGAAGAGAAGCAGTTGAGAAATCGTGAGAGGATGTTAAATAACAAAACTCAAAAAACGTACTGAAGATAAAAGGAAGAAAGGATCGTACAAAAAGTAATTAATGAAAAGTTTTGACCCATTTAAGTTAAGGGTCAAACCTTTGAGCGAAATAGTTTTGCCGGGAGAGGTCATAATTGACAAATTCCCTAATATAAATAAGAGATGAATAAATATTATTATAGGTACATTCCTTAAGTGGACAATTTAGAATGAATTAACCCCTATTTCAACTTGAATATTACTGTTTTATAAAATTTATTTATTTAAAATCATTCAGCGTGTTAGATAAATCTTACTTTACCACGTAGATTGTCACCTAATAATGAGGGGGTTGATTGATTCGATATCGCCAATTTGAAGTGGGTATCTGACCCTTTTATAGTTTCATGGTGATATCTGATCTTCTGAATTTTGTATATTATTGTTTGTCTTTAACCAGTGAAAGATGATACACTGTGTGGGAAGCAGAAATTTTATTTTTTTATTTTTATGACTTAATATATCATTAAATACTCGAGCTGTCTAAAAAAACCTGCAATTTTCTTGAATTTTTGGTCCCGTAGCCCTTGCAACTTACAAAAGAGTATCATTTTATTATCTAAACTTGTGTGATTGGAAATAGAAAATAAAAAAATGACATATTTGAAGTTGACGGTTCAACCAATATTGAACCATAGATTCCATCAAATAATTTTTTTCTTAAAAAATAATACATTACCGTTGACATATTTAATATTTATAAAAATATGTTTTTTTTATATCAATACGATTATGTCATGTAAATGTGTATTGGACTATCATTTATCAATATTTTCAATTTGAACCTATTTTGAATCAGCAGTACGCACCAGATTCACTGATAAGTACAAGATTTTATTGATCGAACTGAGTGATATGCTACGTTTCAATAACTTTAAGATAATATGATAAATGGCTGAGGTCAGTAGATTGAACTAAAATACCAATTTGGTGTAGCTTATTGTATCTCCTATGGTAGTTCTTAATTCAAAATCCATCTTTACAAAAAATGAAATAGAAAAAGCTGAACTAAAACGACATCTTCTTTCGGATAAAACGGTCTCTGACTACAACTATATAATTATCCTATATTTAGATATTTTCCCAATCCTTTCTCTACTTTAGCTCTCGTATCGATTTTTTCAGCAGAAGAAAGAAGAAATGGCGGATCAGCTCACAGATGATCAGATCTCAGAGTTCAAGGAGGCTTTCAGCTTGTTTGACAAGGATGGAGACGGTTCGTTTCTTCTCCTTTACCTTGCTCTGTTTATTTTCAGATCTATCCTTTGGAATGTTGTTGTTAATTACTTAATTTCTTGGATTTTTTAGGGTTATTACTTGATATTTCGTTTTCTTGTTGTTTTTTCTCTGATTTATGTTGAAATAATTGATTTATGGTAGCGTAATTTCATTTTTAGGATCGAGTTTGTAAATGAAACTGCTATAAAATGATGAATAGCTGTTTGGATTTGTTTCTGCGTGTGCTATTATTTCTTTTGAAGATAAATGAATTTCGGCTTTTGCAATCTGAATTTGGATATAGGAATCTGGTAAATTTTCCTTTTGGTTGATGTATTATTGCCATTATATCTGTCACAACTCCCAAACATTCAAATTCTCCTCGCACATCCAAAAGAACCTAATTTTATACATAACCTTAGGCGAACTTGTATTTTTCCACCGCAATACCGTTGAATGATTGCGGCATTCGATTTATTTATCTCTGTGAATGAAATTCTCATTCAAATGATCTTATACATAAAGGTTTATCCTGTTATGTTTGCTGAATAATATTATTTTTGTTTAGTTTTAGTCATTGATCGATTATATATGTTATTCCGTTGGTTGAATGTCACCAAATGCCAAAATGCCATGCTGATAGGGCGTGGCTTTTGAATTTCGAATAAAAGGGTTGACAAGATAATGCTAGTTTTTTGAGTTCTAGTCAGTGATCGCTTATGAATGTTTCCATTGCTGAAATGTCATCAAGATCAAAAGCCTCAATGCCATGATTATAGGGTTTGGGTTGTGAGTTTTCAATGAGAGGGTTGATTCAAGATTGCTAATTACATTCTCATAAATGTCAACCTTCTATATGTGTGTAAAATAATGCTAGTGTTTTCACTTTTCAGTTTCCAGTCAGTGATCTGTTATGCCATGTTGGTAGGGTTTGGCTTACGAGTTTTGAATGACACTGTTGATGCAAGATTGTTAGGGTTTGTTTAGTATTGCTTTTCATGCTGTTGTTCCAATAAATTGTGGTCACAAACTTTTTGCAGAACTATATATTTTGGCTTCAAACAACACATTTTGGTCCTTCATGTTATTTAATTAGGAACTGCCTGACTTGTTTTTTCCAGAATCAACTTTGCGGCCTATAATAAAAGTTTGAAAATGGAGCTTTTCAGAAAAACAGCTTGAGAAAGCACAGCCAAACCGACCCTTAGTTATTGTATCCTCATCAGAGTTATTTAGTTTTATTCTGTTTTTTGTGTTTTTCAAATGGCAGGTTGTATTACCACAAAGGAGCTCGGAACGGTAATGAGATCTCTTGGTCAGAACCCGACAGAGGCAGAACTTCAAGACATGATTAACGAAGTCGATGCTGATGGAAACGGAACCATAGATTTCCCAGAATTCCTCAACCTCATGGCTAGAAAGATGAAGGACACCGACTCAGAGGAAGAGCTCAAAGAGGCATTCAGAGTGTTCGACAAGGACCAAAACGGTTTCATATCCGCTGCTGAGCTGCGACACGTCATGACAAATCTCGGGGAGAAGCTCACCGATGAAGAAGTCGATGAAATGATCAGAGAAGCAGATGTCGATGGTGATGGCCAAATTAATTACGAGGAATTCGTCAAGGTTATGATGGCCAAGTGATCATCATCAGAGGTAATCAATTCCCTCTAAATTAAAATCTTTATAACAAAAAAAAATTTAAGATATGGAGAAAGGGTACTAATTAAATGTAGTTCTAAACTTTTCGGTTTTTTTTTTCGATATTCTGTTATTTTTGTCTGATCATGGCTAGGAAGGTAGTTGTGGTGTATCTTATACATGTTATGATGGTTGTTATTTGTTTTCGATGTGTTTTGTACCATCTCGAGAATTTGTTTTGCATATCGAAGTTGAAGGGATTCAATGCATATTTTCCCTATTACGAGTTTCTGGTTATGTTTGTTCCCTGAGATCTGCTTATGTTTACACGTATCTCAGTTAGACTGAATGGATGAGTAATAATTTGACTCTGAAGTAAGAACACATTGGCAATTAGATATATTTCCAATTCATGTCTATACAAGTAGTATTGTAATCCCTATTTAGTTATACATTCACTTGTATACAAAGAAAAAGTGGTTAAACTTAGAATCGGGTTATCGGTTTTAAAGGCAGTCTCGGAGACGAATATCATAGCAGCTCGTGTTTTTAGAAGTTTTGTCTCGCACTTGAAAAAAATGTAACATGAAAACAATATTTTACTCCTCTGATTTTTAATATTAGTCATTTTAGATTATTCTTCAAAATCAATATCACGTTTTATACATTATTAAAATGATTTATTTATCTTTTTTTACTTCATAATAAAATTCTTTTATAATTGCCAACTTGTAACTTATTTATATTTGATTTTTTTTTTCAAATTAATACAGGGGTAAATTAAAAAAAAAATCATGAAAAGTTGATATTTTAAAATGAAAAGAAATCTAAGTAAAAAATTTAAAATGACTAGTATTGAAAATTAGAGAAATGAAAAAAAAAAAATTTGTCTAAGCCTCGAACAAATATAGCTAGCTAAAATTTCATCTCACAAGCAATACTCATGCTCTCACTATAGAACAATGAAAGAAAAAAAATGCAAAACTTTTACAACAATTTTCTGTCATCAAATAAATGAAATTCAACCCAATTCACTTGATGCATCAAAACGTAGCCTTCTCTTACAGGACTCAAGAGGTAGAGGTGGTTGGTAGTCAAATTTAATGCAAGAAAACCCAAAATCTCTAACAATCTCTTCAACCAAATCTCTGCAAATAAAATCTTGTAAAGCCATTCCAATTCTCCCAATTTCTCTCTTTTGGCCCCAATCTATATCTTTGCCTACTTCATTTACACTCTCTTCCATTGCTTTGTTGCCCCAAATACCCAAATCCAATCTCTCATTATTTTTCCCTTTTGTATACATACTTTCTTTCTTTATTCTTTCCAAGATACTCTTGTTCATGGTATCTTCTTCTCCTGGCTTCTTCTTTAGCAGATGTATCCCTCCTCCTCCTGCATTTCATACATTATCTCATTATGATAGGAGGGATAAAAAATTATCACTATCAAAATATTTTGTTTGTATTACTATTAGCTCAGTTTTTCAGTATCTTTAAAGAACATTACTATATGTGGTAATATCAATAAGTCTAAGGATGAAATTGTCAAAGTAGTAGCTCAATATGAAGAATTCTATATCACCAAAATCCATTGACTACAAACCATTAGGTTTATAGCCTTCCAAATTTTGACTAAATACAAAAGAAAACTTTAATAATATAATTTGTCATTATTCTTATATATAAGTTTTTTTATTAAAAAAATATAGTCTATATAAGTTTTTTTATTAAAAAAATATAGTCTATCATATCAATCAGATGCAATAACAGTTCCAATAAAAAGGTGGACAAACTTGACGTGTTCCTACATGTCGAAGAATCAGCCGTTCTAACTAACAACTCAAAGACCGACTAATAGACGCAAGTCTAAAATATTGAAAACTAATTAATAAGTTTTTGTAAAGTATACTTCGTTTTTCTATGAGGTTTGATTTATGAGTGATAAAAGAAAAAAAAATTAATTATGTGTACTTTAATTATGAAAATGAATCAATACGTGTTACTTTTAATAATCAGAGAGTGAGGACTCGGGACCAAAACCATGTGGAAGCTGGCTTTAAAGAAAGTAAAGCCATAAAGTTGGTTTCTCTTTAATTTTCGAATTATTGTTTCTCATTTACAAATAAGCTAATTGCTAATAGTGAATTTTTTTTAGTAATACGGGTAAGTTATTAATTATGGGGTTTAAATCCTTAATCGCATACTTTTTGAATTCTCCAAGAGCTAAAATATAAAGCAATGGTTTGGTGGCTACTACCTTCTTAGAAAAAAAATCAACAAGTGTGGGTTGTGAACTCAATCAGCACAATTAACAAAATTGATGAAAACGTCATCTTATTTCGCTCGATAAAATATTAAAATATAATACATAAAAACAAAATAGTAGGGTTAGTAATTTAGTTCGATTGCTTTTTCAGAGAAACAAAATAAACACTCACTCAATCAATAAAATAGTAAGAGATTCCGTTTGAAAATTACGCTTGTGTTTATTTTAGAGAAGTTTTTAAAAGGTGTAAAGTCATAGGTGAAAATTTAAATTATTTTTCCATGAAATTTGAAACCTAATATATTAAATTAAGTCAAAAATTAGCTAGTGTAGTAGTGTGTTGAGTTCCAAGTCAAGCTTTTTTTAATATTAAAAAACCAATAAAGAATTGAGAGAGAAATAAAGGAAAAGAATAGGACAAAAGAGAGAAAGTAACAAAATGATGAATATTTGTGCAAATAGCACTTTTGGAATGGTGATTTACACATTTGACCACATAGTACTGATTTGGTCTCCCTTTATTATAAAGTTGATACCTCAACACCATAATTTGCTATCAATGCTCTCATTGGAATCCTATATAACTACCAACTAGCTCTTGTCTAGGATTTCCAAATTTTGTTGTGTTAATCTTGTATAAATTTTAACGGTCAATTCATCTATTAGATAAGTTAAATGCAAATTGAATTACATAATCTACACAAACCAACATAACATAATTTGAATTTATATGAATGGAGTTTGCATGTCATTGACTATTATATCATATATGTTTTATATTCATTTATTTCACCAAATTAAGCGAATATAAGTCAATACAATAAGTAATCGCTTAAATTTATATTTGTCAAAATTTAAATTGCTTAAATTATAATTTGTCAAAAATTTACATTTTTAAACTATCCATGTGTTAAATTTACATTTTTAATCAATCACGACTATTTTGACATCTCTATCTAGAAAGAAACTCATTATCTTTAAGCTACAATTTAAGTTCGATTCTTATTAAAATATTTGCGAATATTTACTAATATATATGATACATACCTTTGTAATGTTGGGTACTTTCCATATAATAGTTTATAATATAGACACCTTGCAATTTGGTCCTAGAACGAAACTAAAATTATTCTCACCATAAAAAAATCTATATTTCTAAAGAACAAAAAGGAAATAATTATTTTCGTATAAGTTTATAAATTATATATTAATAAGTCTATAACCTATGTGTGCATGCCTCCAATACCAAAGACAAAAATCAATAAATGACTAGAGAATGGAAAAAAAAAAATCTGACCGTTATTTGCCGTGTTACCGCCGCACAAAGCCGAACGAGTGAACTCAGCCACCGTTGAATCCTTTACACCGCGACTCGCCGCCTTGGACTCACCTTCCACCTCTCTTCCTCGGCAATCAATATTCCCGGTTTTATCTACACTCGTTATCAGTTCAATCATACTCTTCAACGCCTTCAAATCCTCGTCGCACTTTTCCAGCGCTCCCAACAGTCTCCGCCGCTTCTCGTCCACCGATAATTTTACACCGGCGACCATCGGAACCTCATTCAGTCCCATCAGCCTCGCCACAAGAGCCGGCTGAGGATGGAGACTTTCCGGCGAAGTAGAAATCGCGTAAACCGATCTCATGTTCGCCGGCAGCGTCGGACTTCTAAGAACGACGTCGGACGAGGAATTTCTCGGCGGAGAAGACGGCGGTTTAAGCTGGAAATCACTAGTCGATTCCGATTCCTGATTCTTACCTGCGATTTGTTTGAATTTTAAAATTCAACTGATCTGATAATTTCATCAATTCGTAAGAGAAATTAGAGGGAAGTTACCGAACCGGAGATGAGGAATCGGCGGCGGCGGTTGTGCTTGGAGAGGAAGTGGAAGATGGTGGACATGCAACCGATGCTCTTCCGGCGGACATTCTGAGGCGCCGGTGAAAGTTCCCGGTGTGGGCGGCGAGATGATGATAATTGTAAAGGATCCAGACGGTTCATTAATTCCGTAGCTCTTAGTTCATAAAGAAGTGATATTTTTGTGCTCGTTAATGCAACAAATATAATGGCAAACTTTACTATTTATGTTACACGTCATCATGTCAATTACATTTTGATAAATTAATGTTATTGGACTATTCTATATTATCAGGTATTTTTAGAACCATGTATTTATTTTTTAACAAAACCTCTCAAATCTACTTTAAGATGTATATTAACTGTGCTACACTGTTTATTAATTTTATGTAACGAAATTGTAAGAAATTGTAATCATACACTTAAAATTCACGTTTATTATCGTAAATGCATAAAGAAGAAGTTCTGTAAGAATATTATGATTAATCACTTATTAATATGATTAATTAACAACTAACCTAATAATAATATGTTATTATCAACGGAGGGTTGGTAACTACAATTTGAAAATTAGTCTACTAACAAAAAAAATACTCCTATAAATGGCTCAATATACACAAAAGTGAGATAAATTACTTACAAAAACTAGCTATCATTTATCAACATGATCTGTGAAGTTTGAAATTTGAAATCGTGACTTTTTTTAACAACATTCAACTAATACAGAAAATGTCAACTAATTAGTGAATTAGATATAACATGCATTCATTTTTATTAGAAAAACACTTTTATTAGTATATGTTTTTAAATACAAAAATCTTGTAATTTTGTCTATCCACGTTCTTGCTACATTTTGTATATTGTAAGGCAAGTGTGGTTACCAAGTCAAATTTTGGTCGTTCACTTCATTGATTTAGAAAAGATTGTTTTTTCTTACCATTCAAGGAGTTAAAATATATTTGCAAGTGTGTTTTATGGTGGTTTATTTTTATTGAAAAGTATATTTATACTTTATTATCATTAAATTAGTAGTGTGAAAGTTAATTTAACGGGAAAAGTAACTTTTACTTTGCAAATTAATCACAGTTAAACCCCGCAATCATTTTTTTAAGTATTGGAGCAAAGAATACGTCTTTGAGATTTTTCGAGATTACTTATCCATAAGTTTTAATTATAACTAATAATATGTATATTTTTAAAAGTAAAACAAAAATAATTAAAAAAGCTATTCCGTTTTAAATGTTACAAGTGATATGTAGAATTTAGGCTGCATGTTTATGCTATTAAATAGGTACATGTTTTCAAACCGAAGTCGGGCATTATGCAAGATTTCAACCACTGTCTTAACTAAGATGTTTGAAGTTTGAACCTTAAAATCGATACTATAATTAATACTAGAGTTGGATTAAATTGAACATAGGATTTAATTTTGATGAAGAAACTTGTTTTTATAAAGATAAAGAAGGAGAAGAGAAAATGATGGAAATTTTTGCAATTTTCCCCACCTTGATGATTGTGTCTGCCATTATATGAAGATTGTACTGTAAATACGAAGATTTCTACTAAACTTTCTTAATTAAGAAACTATACAAATCTTTTAAGTTTCTCATACTCTTTGTTAGTATATTATGAAGAGTTCAAAATTGAATGAAATACATAAATTCAGGACAAAAATTTTATTCGGAATTCGAAATTCTACTATTACACCTATCATCTTTTGACCATAATACTAATTAATTCATAGTCAAATCAAGTAGTTAATCTGTAAAAATCAATCATGAAATGTCAAAGAAAATTCAAATTATCTTGTAATAAGAGCAATGGAAACTAAAAAGAAGAGTAAACTATCATTAACCCTTTTAGCTTTTCCACGTTCCATGTGGTTAGAAATAATTAACCTTTGTTAAATTAGAAGTCAATTTAACAATTTTAACTGTCCTGATAATGTTATATGCAATAAAATTCAATAATCATAAAGGCAATAACATATTATTGTGCATAATCATAGCAATATATTTTTATAATGACCTGTTTTGTTTAGTGTTAATTTGTGCGTATGAAGTAATATTTTTGGACGTAAGAGATAAAAAGGTACTCTTTAATTTTACGTGTAACGTATAAAATGGGTCGATAAATAATCCAACATTACATTGTTGTTTGCCACTGAATAGAATATAATAAGTTGCAATGGAATAAATGATTCCGTAATATACACTCTTTCCATTTTTAAATAAGTCTAAGTTTATTTACCAATACCAATGTCACATTAATTAAGATAATAAAAATATTTATTTACCCCATAATTTTTGTTGATTTAAAAGTTGATTGGATATTTTAATTTTTTTTATCATTTTTCAATGTGCATTGAATAAGGGTAAAATAGACAAAATGAACATTGAAATCTTAAAAAAACACTTATTTAAAAAAATTCAAAATCCTAAAAAGACGTTTATTAAAAAAAAGGAGTTAACAGTATTCACGAATTATTAATGAATATTTTTTTTTTAATTTGTACACCTACGCTTACATTACATAAAAATATTTAACCAAGGATGTGATTCAAAATATTACTAAATATCAATCTTAACTCTTAACCATTAGCCTAAAATACAATTAAAGATATCATAATTTCCATTACTCTTATCACAAATGTTACTAAATATTAAAATTTTATTAAATATAAAAAATTTTGGATATTCTAATTTTAACCTTAAATCTTAACCACTGGATAGTTGACAATACTAATTCTTAGTTCTTACAAATTCAAATATATAAGAGCCACAATTGATCAATATTATTTATTAGTAAAAATTAAAATCAATATATTTTACTTTTATTATTAACATATTTTTTCATTTTCCATATTAGTATATTTTATTTTTAGGATTAAAAAACATATGTGATTTAACTAATTTCTAAGTCCCTGTTGAATAATTCTTTTCAAAAGAATGCCTATAAATAAAAAAAAATACTTTTAATTAAAAACTGTAATGCAATAAATTAAACATTCTTATAATTCAACCATATAATTTTGGATTTATCCATGCATCGACTTGCAGAAACCTCATGTCGACTAATTCTCCATTGGCTTGTATCCACCTTAAAACTTTTAGGTGACAATTCGGCACGAAATATAATGACGAAACTTGAAACTCAAAAAGAAGCATAAAGACAATGTTTTGCTGAATTAGCATCAATGTCAAAGGATTCAAAGGATGATAGACCACTTGTTTCGAGAATGGAATCCGAAATCCGGAATTTTTTCTTGTTTGAATATTCTACAACTCTAACTAAATACCGCAACGATGCTATATCCAATCAAATGAACACAAATTACTTCACACCACCATATCTTCAAATAGTGAAAAACCAATGGAACAAAAACCAAAATCATGCTGATCTTGTTCAATCCAATTTACATTTATATCTTCCTTTCTGGTTTCAGCATTACAGCGTTACGTTGCAGCGCATTTCATTAGTAAATTGTAATGAACATGATCTTGACTTGTGTAACAAATAGAGGGTTTTTTCTTTCTTATCAAATTCCAGTTTAGAATTTCCCAAATAGCACACAATCATCATAAAAAAAACTTACAGGTTCTTCAGTGGGCCCATTCCACAACGGAGTTAAAAGAATTAATTTAGAGAAATTTGGAGCAAAACCTGTCACGAGAAGTGATAACCGTAAGATTAGAATTGGCAGAAAACAACACAGATCAAAGTTGACTTATATGAGCAATGATATCATACAGTCTAATGATTCACAAAGGCTAAATGCATACTTAACCCCCCTAAACTTGACACTTTTATCATTTACGTCCCTCAACTTTGAAAAATCATTGCCAACCCCCTAAACATGGTAAAAGTGCACACACGAACCCCCCCCCCCCCCATCCCGTGCCACGTGGCACCTTGCGATTGGCGTGACCTTTGAAAGATGTCACATTTTTATTTTTCCCTCTCCAATAAGAAGGTGACATGTGGCACCGGGGGGAGCTCAGTCAAGTTTAGAGAGCTGGTAAGAACTATCCAAAGTTGAGGGTGGCATATGATAAAAAGTGTCAAGTTTATATGTATTTGGTCATTCACAAAACGATTACATTGTGTTCTGCTTCTTGTTTATACTATCTATTAAAAGCAAATTCCTACACAATTCTGTTCTGACCCCTAAATAATGAAACATATGCGCAGTTTTGGGAACCATTTTTTTGCAGATGAATAAAAGCAATTGGTATTCTGCTGAAAAGTTCAACAGAACAATCTGTGCATTATAAGCGAAGGTAAAATCCACAGAAATAAAAGAATAGGGCATAGTTAATAAAAAAACAAGAAAGCTGAAGACTTTATGACAATAGAGCTCAAAAGTGTAGGTAATAATCGTTGGAGATGTTGGGAGAATCCCACATCGGAAATAAACAAGATTATGGAGTGATATATATATATATATATATAAGTGGTATAGATTGGGCCTTAACACAAGCCAATTGGTTCCGTGTTAGATGAGCTCAACCCCACTTATATGCTCACTCAGACTATTAATGAAATATCGCATACCTCTATGCTTGATTAGCTTGTCATGTTGAATGACGAGTACTAAGATCGTCATTTGTTTCCGCCTTTTGTGTCACATCTACGACAGCAAAACTCGCAATGACATCCCTCTCTTTATCTTCAGCAAAGGAACAATTTGCAGGATTAATTACTTCAGCTTCAGCATCAAAACTTGGTGCGGATTTTCCAATTTCAATGCCATCTATAATTTCCAAGTCTTTAAGTTCATCATATACAGTTGAAACTTTTTCTTCTTTAGCAACAAAAATTGGCAGTGTTTCTTTTTCTTCTTGCTCGTTTGGAATGAAATGGCCTGAACAATGCCTTCCTTCTTCCGGTTTTGGCTTCAAATTATCCTCTGAATCATCATCATCATCATAATCCAAATCACGCAGAATTTCGGGAAGGGAATAGTTACTAGCTTCGGAATGCTTAGCACCCATTTCGATGTCGATTTTCTCTTTTGAGCTAGCAAAACCATCCCTGAAGTTTGGCATTGCTGATGCGGCAACCATATATTCGTCTTCCTCAACAAATGATCGAAAATCATTCATTGAAGGTGGAATCTTGGTAAAAAATACTTCGATAATATTTTTTACCATTCCCCTATTATATGGATTCTCCTTCTTATCATATCGGTAGCGGAAATTCTCATATGTCGTCTGCATAAGAAAATAAACAAAAATATGTACTGGAAATGGATACCTTAAAAAGTTATAATAGAAGTAGAGCCAGTGGAACATAAGGAATCAAGGAAACAATGTATGCATACATCATGTACTTGAGCATTGAATCGATACCGGAACAGAACAAGAACCTTATGCTATGAAAAATCAATAAAAGGCGCCAGAAAAGAAAATGTGCAAATGTAACTGTTCATGACACAAACAAAATGAGAATAAGGAGACCTTATGGTCAATGTGAATTATAATAACACTCGAAAGCTAAACAATGCACTTTTAAAGAGAGAGTTGGGAATAGGTGTGTGGAGTAGTTTAACAGAAGAGAAATAAAAATTTGAACTTTCATTGTGTTCATTGATGTAATTTTATCTCCAACCACAGAGGTTTATAGTTTCTTCTTGTTTGAAAAGTCATTTGGTATTGTAATGTTATATGATAGAATACATCACTCCAAGATTAATATCAGACAACTCACGAAAATACAGCGAAAAAAATCAAGTAAAGCCACTATAAGCAAATATTTCTAAGTGTCACTATTTGTTAGTTTGTTTTAGAGGCATATGAACTGGATAATTCAAGAGTATAATAAAAGAAGTCCAACATCTGCTTAAACGGTTAGGCTATTACATTTAAATTATGTAACCCATGCCACAAAGTTCCCTTGAGAATTGACACTCAAAGCTCCCAGTATGATATAACCACAAAATAGTTCACAACAATAACATGACAAGTACAACTTTGTTTCCAGAGAACCATTTTATTTTATATAAATCTAAAAGGGCATAGTTAGAAGAAAAAGAAGTAGAAGTGTCCTTGCCTATGTCAATTCTTCAAAAAGAGTGCGAACTGTAAAAACTTAATTTTGCAAAAAATCGTGCATGTACACATAAACACCCATGATAAATACATGCAAAATTATGATTAAATACACAAATGACATCATAAATAAAACTCTACTGGGATGCATCGATGACGTCATATATAATTATACATAATGGAATCATAGTTTACAAAGAAAACTGTATTGAAGGTATAAAAAATGGAAAAATCAACTAAGAATTTGAATTTGCACTGAATGATGCAAAATATCATATCCTCGAGGATCAAGACGCTATGCAAGTAGGATAAGAACATGCTCCTCATCTAAAGCTTTTAAAAATTTAGTCTTGAGATATTCACCTGGTTTGTGCAAATTAAATAGGAATGAAAAATTGTTAGGCCACCGACGAACCATACAGCTATAAAGCAGTAGACAATGAGAAAATCAGAGAGAATATCCCCTGATATTGCTTTCAAAATATGCTTCTTTGAACTGAGAATGTGAATCCAAGAAAACACAAAGACATACACGCACAAGATAGTTGCAGTCGATATAAACATGAAGAAGAACCGATAGTTGCGCTGCAAACCATATAAGAAATGTGACAATGCTGTTAGTTTCTCACAGAAATCTAGCAATTTGCAGAAAAAAAATGTCAGATTAAGATCCACAATCAAGCATCATCATAATAGTCATTATGCTTATTAACAGATTATCAAGAATACCATCATAATATTTCATTCTTACGCATCTTATCAAGTAAACATCTACGAGGATCACTAAAACTCAACCTAATCTTTAAGGGCTCCCTCCCACAAGTGTACTTTTCCTTTCTATATACAATACCTCAAGCCCATATATGTATATGCATTTTAGTAATTCACCGACATAGAAAAAACAATCAGAGAAACATAGAACGACAGTTAATACATACAGAAATTACATCCAATCAAAAATTATTTCCAAGAAATATGAGGCTTCAATAAAATTGAACTTACTATTCCAATGCACTGACCAACCCATGGACAGTGATGATCAAATCTTTGGACACAGTTGTTGCAGATTGAACAATGAGATGCACGGGGAGGACGATAAAGAAAACAAGTATCACAGTATTTAACTTTTACTGCATGACCATTCACCATCACATCTTTCGTCCTTGGTAGTTTTAAATGAGGGGTTCTACCGTTGACCCATTCCATTGAAGGTGTATTCATTTCAAATGTTTCTTCAGACTCAGGAGGGTGTAAATTTCTACGGACTATTCCAGGATCTCTACTAGAGGTTAAGAAAAGAAACGCTAAATCCTGCAGAGAAGTCAAAATTGTTATCTAACTATCAACTTCCACATCAAATAAGAAGCTACTCTTGCAAATCATCGTGTAAATAGTAATTGAGCAAACAACCTCAAAGAAGAAACAACTAATGAATCTGTCATTGGAATATATATATTTTATATTTTAACATATTATGAAGTCCCAACAAATATGCAACTAAAAAAGCGTGAAATGATCCGTTTAAAAAAGATGATACTTACAATGGTGAAAGGAGAAAAAAGGAAAAGTATATAAGCAAAAGAGGCAAAACAAGGACCTATTGCATTAGGGTGTAGATGGCACACAGCAAATTAGTTAGAGAACGACTTTAGTGGCTACGGCATAGCTATTATCAGAACACGATGTAATAGAACTAAAATATATCCATTATATCAAGTAAGAGAGCAATTCGTGCTTCTTTCCTTCTTTTAGAAAATGAACCTCGCTGATTCTTAATGGTGTCCGTGGCCAGAAACAGAATGAGAAACTTACTAATAAAGTAAGGATAGCGCACATGATTAAGACAGAATGCCAGTATTCATGATGTTTAAAATCTTTGTCACCAATCTTTGAATAGGTTTTCACACAGAAAGCAGCTGCAGGTCCGGCAATAAGAAGCATAGATAGAAGTATTGATGCCACATCAGGACCAAATATCAATCTCCCACCGCAAAGAAATCTCTGATAGAACAAAAAAAAATAAAACCTAATCAGTAAAAGGCTTTCAATGTAGCCAAGTATTTCAAATATATGAAAAAAATTTATTTTATTTGCATTTCAGCCAATAAATTCCATCTCCGGCATCTTCTTCTAGGAATGGTACAATTAATTGAGTAAAAACATATGTTGTCTCTCCAATATATAAGCAATTACCATTATCATCGAAGCCAGACAGACAGGTAACTAATAACATAAATAGTCTAGAAAATCTTACTGAATGTGGTAAAACGAGAGGTTCTGGTAAAAGAGAGTTCCATAATGTACATGTAAATTACAAAACTAAAATAAACGGAAGTATAAGTTACAAAATGACACATTTAATGTAGGAATAACATTCTAATTCAGTTCAAGAAATTTGACAGCCTAAAGTTTGCTAATTTGAATTAGATGTGCATCAGATTTGCAAATACTTTCTCGAAACAGTATCAAAATTTATGCACACTAAACAATGGAACTTGCATGATAACAGTTACATCCATCCAACAAATAAGGACTTATGCAAATAGAGTTAAACAGTTATTTGTGCAGAATTCCAGCATCACCTAGTTGAAGCGGAAACAATTATGCTTCAGTTTAGAGGAGAAAAAAAAAGGTTCACAACGCTTAATTCACAATAAACACAAAACAAAAGATGAAATTTCCTCCCGAAAAAGCAAACGAATTAGGCACTGAAATAAAACCAAAGCTTGTTCAGCTAGAAAGTACATGATTCTAAAGTGCACAAATCGATTCACTGAAAGATCGACGCACGTAATTGAACACAGAAATAATCAAGTAAGAGAATCGCTGTAAAATCAGAAAATTAGAAGCAGTTCAACAGATGATCAAACACTTAAAAAAAAAAAGCGAAAGAGAAAAAGAGAGCTCACATTGCTTCCCTTCCAGACTTGATAGAGGCGCTTGAGCTTTGGATCATCGTCGTTGGCGACGACTCGAGAAGAGGAAGAAGGCAAATGAGAATCCATAATCCAGAAGAGAACCGAACCCTTCCGCGTTCGGAATCTCTGTTTTGGACACAGAAATGAAGAAAAATTCGGTTAATGAAAACAAACAGGAAAGAGAATGAACCAGCTCGAATCGACTCAGTAAGTTGTACCGAGAAAACAACAAAATCCAACTGTAATTGAAGGTTTTAGGCGGATTCTTCCATGGCGGAATCACATAGATTCTCTCTCTTCCTCTGTTGCCTATCTGTCTACTCAAATCACTAATGGTAATGGCAGAATTTTGTAGCTTTATTTTTTGTTAATTTTCTCTCTGCATATTTTTAATTTACTAAATGCATTTTAGCCCTTAACTTTCCTAAAAATCTCAACACATTCTTGTATTATTGGCTACATACACATTCAAAATGTTTTTAATTTTTTATTAAATTTATAAAAAATGCACTAATTTATAATTGATTACATCAAAACCCGAAAATACGAAGCGCATATAATAAACAAAGGATGTCAGTTAGAGTTTATTCGAATGTTAAGCAGTTTGATATCATTTAAGCAAGATTCGAATTCAAGCATCGAGCACGTAGAAAAATCTTTATTAGGAGTCTCACCCATTATAGTCAAGTGTGTGACTGGGTCGGATATGAGTAGTGACGAAGCTACATGTGGCGATATGTAGTCTAGTGATCCCACTTTTTTAAAAAAATTGGTATATATTAGTAAATTGGAATTTGAACCCGTTAAAAATTATAGCATACCTCATATTAGCATTAAAGTTGCACATTTATTTAAAAAAAAAAGTACATTTTTATAAATTTCTAAATATCTTTATAAATTTCAGCTATATTATTTTCTTTACGATTTTACTGTTAATTAATAAATATTCACCTTTATTATTTAAATTTTTTAACATATATATATATATATATATATATATATATATATATATATGGACAACACTATGAAATTTATTTTTAATTTGTCATGGGATCTAGGTTAGGATAAAGTTCCGGTGAATTATAATACACATTTATCAAAACATTGATAAGATAAATTAATGATAGATGGTTATTTACAAGTTCGTGCATATATTTTTCTTCTATATAATCATCTTCCTTTAAATTTAAAACCGTAGTTTATCACAAATGGAAGTTGCTATTGTTTATTAGAACTTCAATCTAGCTTCGTTCGTATTAGATAATGTCAAAAGCATAATTTTTAATAAAATGGAATTCAATATTTTACATTGACTATAATCAAAATGCATATATGACATAAATAACTTACTATAATACATCATATACATTGTAATAAAATTTGTCAAATAGTCTTCGAAGTTAGCTCTCCCCCTCCATCTATTTGTAAATCAGGTAAACTTAAATGATAAACTACCATATTAAAATAATCAGAATCTACTATATATTATCCGTGAACAATAAGAAGAATATGTTTAATATTTTAAAATATTTGATTTGGAATTAATTAATTAATTGACAAGGTGGAGGGGATGTTTGATATTTGTGTGCTGGCCCAGCACAAGATTAATGTCTCTTTATTTATTTAATTTATCGTTAATTACAAAAATTGCCTCAGACTTTTCTCCATTTGTCAATCTAATCCTTTATTTATTTTTAATTTGGCTTATGTTTTCATTTGGCAGTTTAGCTACTTTTGTTAAAAGCAAATATGATTTTTAGTTTCATAATTAATCCTTACATAGTTGCCATTTATTAAATGCCAAAATGCTACACCACAAACTAATTATTTTAATCTTTTCCAACGTAAAGCTTATAAATATAATAAATTCCTATAGTGTGGATCACAAAGAAATTTATCTTTAAAAAAATATTTTTGAAAATGTTACCTGGTGTAGACTCTAGTGATAAGTAATTGTCGTGACAGGTTATGTTTACTATTCGTGAAAAGTAGTTTAAATTATCCTCACAGTACTATTTTCTCATTTAAAAACATATTACTAGAATAAACATTTTCTTGTTACGTATAAATAAACTAGACCTGTTTACGGGCCAGGGTACCCGCCCGGCCCGAGCCCGCTTCAAAGGATCGGATTTGGACACTTGTTTTTTAAAAAAGACCTGGCCCGAGCTCGAATCCGTCTAAGCCCGAAGATTTATGGGCCGGGCTTGGTTTTTATATAAATACCCAAACCCAGCCCGAACCCAGCCCGATGAATAATTTTATTTATTTATTATATATTTATACATTAAATTTATAATTATTTTAAATTCCTATATTTTATCCTCTTAAATTTGTATACTTGATTACAATAAATGTTACTAAATATTAAAGATTTTAAGTAAACAATACAATTATATTAAAAATTTAAACATATTTTGATCTACTTTATATATATTTTTTTAACTTAGTTTAATAAAAAAATTTATAACAAAAAAATATTCATTGGCTTGGACCACTGGGTTTGGGAATGACCTTGTAAATCCAGCCCGAGCCCGAAGTTCTAAAGTATGGGCTTGGGCCGGGCTTGGGTTAGCATTTTTTATAAAAAAAACGCCCCAAGCCCAACCCGAACCCGGCCCGCCCCGCCTGACGAACAGTTCTAAAATAAACTACATATTATTTCAAATTTCAATGAATAAAAAAAAACACCACTTAATTTTGTACGGATAGGATATACAAGTTCAATAATGCAAAAAATGGATAATGAGATTGGTTATTTTTCTAGATAATGCAGAGCTATTCACGAAACTCTAAAGACCTGGGCAGTTATTTATTTGTAACTTTTAAAAATTCAAGCGTTAATAAATGTTGAGGGATAAGTTTAAGGAGATCTTGATGTATTAGGATCAAATTAAACGAATGCATCACATGGGGGACAATGTGACATCAATATTCATAAAATACTTCTTTGATCTCATTTAATAGTGGTCAATGTCTTAGCCTAATGGTTAAGATTCGAAAATAAAGATTTCTCTTCCCATGCAAGCACATTTGGGCAGATTTTTATACAAAAAAAGGCCTAATGCATAGTTTGCCCCCGGATTTTGATTTCAAAAGCCAAATGATCCCCTAAATTTTAAAAAGCATCCTGTTACCCCCTTGAACTCGCAAAAATGCAATAGTTTACCCTCTCAACTTGTAAAAAATGCACTGATTTGCCCCTTTGATTGTCACGTGTTAACTTCTGGTGAAAAGAGAAAAATGACATATTTGAAAAGTCAAACCAACCAAAAGACGAGGCATGGAATTTAGGGGCAAATCAGAGTTTCTTTACAAGTTGAGGGGGTAACCAGATGTTTTTTAAAGTTCAGGGGGTCCTGACGTTTGAGGCCAAGTTCCTGGACATAAGCTAAGGCATATAAATCTAACCTTTGTGATAGATGTTGCTGGTGGTGTTCATATTTAATGAAGGCTAACTGTAATCCCTCTTGAGTGTAATTCAGTAATAACAGAAAGCAAATCACAAGTTTCAATCAAAATAATCCAATAATAGTCCTTCATATTCTCTTCCTTTCCTCATATTCATCATTCAATTCTTCACCATTTTCGCGACCAAGATTTTCGAGCATCGGAATAACCCATCCACCACTTTCAGCAGGTTTTGATACAGAAACCAAAACCTCCCTTCCCTCCATAACCTTTACTCGGCTCGACAACTCTCTTGTATTTCGACAACCCAACAAGACAAGTTCCAACAACTTCCTCCGAACAACAGAAATCGGGTTCGGTTCAATAACATGCCCTTTTGCATATGCTTCCCTTAGAAAAACACTATGTGTACTTCCCTTGGTCGATACGTAGAAAATCCCGGGATGTTTCAAAAGCAATTCCCGCAAATTTACGTCCAGACCTAAATCCTTTCTAAAATGGCTCAGCCTCGCAACTTCTACCGTCTTTTCCACTGTCAAGCTTAACAACTCGTGAATTATCGCAACCATTCGTTTCTCGTAGCGCTCCACTCCTCCACAAGTTCGTGTTTTCGCAGTTTCCTTGTGATCGTATGGCTTTATATAAGGCAGCGTTTGCCAAATTTTCAATTTCGGTCTATACCCTCCCTCGATTTTAAACCCGGTGGGAAAATTGACGGGAAACGAAAATTTCGTCTCGAATTCGCTCAACCATTTTTCTCTGTATTCTCTTTCTCGCCATTCCTCGATTTCAGCCACGGCTGAATTTTTGTCCGGTTCGACTAATTCGACTGTTTCTAGATCAACCAATTGAAATTCATTATCGTACTTGCTTAAAATCGAGTCCCTGAAATCCTCTGGCAAACCCAATTCTTGCCTAATCAACCTCAAAGCATGGACATGAAGCCTTCCGCTTTTTGACATCATCAACAATTTCTTGACTCTTCTCACAGATTCTGGTTCGAAATCTCGAATGGCATTATCTTCTTCGTTGATTAAGCCTCGCATTTTGGTGGTGATTCTACAGCATAAATTCCTCCTTCGAGGATGCACAAATACCTCGAAGATGTGAGGGTATTTGTGCACGAATTCGCCCATGCCTACATTCAATCCAACAATGTTCTTCCAACGCGACATCAATTGAACCGACACAAAGGGGCCGCGCTTCTTTCGAGACATGAGCTCGTAGATTTGGCGGACGGTCTTGAGTTTCTTGAGATCGGCAGCAAGTTTGTCGAGTTTAGAGTCTCTGGTTCGGTTTTCTAATCGAGTTTGGGCAGTATCGGCAGGTTTTTTCCATCTCTTTTGCGAAAATGAGTTGAAAGGGCCAAAAGTGAATTTGAAAGAGCTTGTTGAAGGAGGATTAGAAAGGATCCTCAGGTGAAGCATAAATCGAGGCTGAAGATTTTCGAGCAGCATCATCGTTCTTTTACTAAATACTCAACATTGAAGAACTGTATTTGTTTGAAAATCAAATCATGCCACGGCAAAGAAGAGGATTATATCAGTTACGTCTAACACTAAGAATATGCATTTACTGTCACTACAATGAATAACAAATCACAATGCTTGTACTTAGAAGCTAAAAAGAAATATCAATAACAGCAATAGCAGAGGTTCCATATAATAGGGTTATAAGAGGAAGACGGATCATACAAATTTAGGGCTTGAAGAAGCGAAATTCCAGCATTTTGGCAGCTACAAGAGAACAAACTGGAATTGAAAAATAAAACTGGCTGGATCCAATTGAAATGAGAAGACAAATCAGAAAATAAGCAAGAGCACCTGAAATTTAGAAGTCGCCCTCCAATTGGTCACCTAAACTCGTCATCCGCCTCAATTAACCGAATTCTAGTACAGTGATGTGACGAAAAAAATGAGAATCCTTTTCCAAAATTCATTATATAAGAACGCAGGGCCAGGGCAAAGTGTGGAAGACCTACAATGGAATCTCCCTTTCTCCGATGAAGAAGAAGAAAACGCGGGGAAGGGAGGTTTTTGCGTTGTGTTGCTAGC